>JAVKPL010006182.1:0-26097 GCA_032173675.1 Gastrolobium villosum
ATTATGTTATTGTCTGTTGAGACTGATGTTGGACATTGTTGCCTTATGTAAGAACCCGCACCGCTAATTAAGGTAATTAATGAATTAATTGTGATAATTAGGAAATAATTCCATAATTGACCCTAATAATTATTATGAGGCTTTAATAATTATAATTAGTGGGTAAGAATGCTGAAAGTCGCTTTTCGGAAGAAAAGTGCAGATACCGGTTCTGCTAGTCGGTATAAATGCGTACCGGAAAAGTATTCCGGAAAATTATAATAAGTGCATTATAATTACTAGAATAATATGTAGGACTTGTAAAACGAGTTTCAAGTCAAAATAATGAGATCTGATGCCAGAACTGATACTGGCAATGGAAAAACGCGTACCGAAAAGGTGCTCAGAAAAATAATATAAAAATATGATAATTCTTGTAAAATTGAGTAGGTTAAGATTCCAAAGTTTGGGATTAAAATGCTAAGCGTAGCAATTAAAGCTAATACTATGTGTTTTAATGTTTTGGCTATAAATAGGCCATTTAAGGCACAAAACCCTAGGTGGATGTTATTTTCTACGTAGAGGGTGGCTACTCAGTTTTCTTAAACACTATTACATGGCTTCTTCTCCAGGTTTTGAGCTTTGAGGCCATTTCTTTCACCATTTCTTCTCCTAAACACTTGTGGTTAGTGAGAGTGAGCATTGGGAGGGTGTTGGTGGCCTTGCTTCTGAGTGTTGGGGCTGTGTTGGGGTTGCTAAAGGGGCTGAGTTGGTGGTTTGTAGTGTTGGGGCCTTCTTCTTGGCTTGTGAGCTTCAAAGTGTCAACCTTTGTGTAGAAAGGACTCACCTTGTTGTGCATTTTCGTGCACCCTTGCAAGTCTGAACCTTGGAGTTGGTTGTGAGCTCCAAGAGCACCTCCACTTTCTGTTTCAAGCCTTTGGTGAGTTATACCAACCTTGATCATGTGTTTTAATGGGTTAAAGGTGTCATCTTTGCATGTAAATGGGTTAAGTAAGTAACCAACTGATATGTTAACCTAAGAGGGTATAAAAATGCATGTTTTAACTTGTTGAAGTGTTAAAAATGGAACCTTGGAAGGATATCTTCGCGAAATGCAGAAACTGCATTCTGTCACGAAATATCCGGATATTGGATATCCTGATATTTCGAGTGAGATATCCTGATATTGGATATCCTGATATTTCGAGTGAGATATCCAGATATTGGATATCCTGATATTTTGAGGGAGATATCCGGATATTGGATATCCTGATATTTTGAGGGAGATATCCGGATATTGGATATCCTGATATTTCGAGTGTGATATCCTGATATTGGATATCCTGATATTTCGAGCGAGATATCCGGATATTGGATATCCTAATATTTTGAGGGAGATATCCGGATATTGGATATCCTAATATCTCGAGCGCGATATCCTGATATGGGATATCCTGATATTTCGAGTGAGATATCCGGATATTGGATATCCTGATATGGGATATCCTGATATTTCGAGTGATATATCCGGATATTTGATATCGTGATAGAGATATCCTGATATGGGATATCCTGATATTTCCAGTGAGATATCCGGATATTCTGGGATTTCGAAGAACAGTAGCCTTACTGTGCATACAGTAAGCAATTGGGGGGTTTGTGGACCCTAGATTAAGGAAGTTGGACTTCTGTAATTAATGAACTAAGTCAGAATCAAGTGATTAAGGGCTTATGGCTTTGCATGGAGCCTTAAGACGTAAAACGTAAAGGAAAGGCGTTGTCTTTAAGTTGTATGCTTGAGATGCATAATTATTGATATAGTGTTGGTCCATAACAGATTGTGATTCTGCTGTGTTTGGACTGTGAGCTTGTGGACTCTTGCCTTTGGGTGTTAGCTTGCAAGGTAAGCTTTCGTGTCCTCGGTTTAGCCATGTTGTGGTTCTACCATGTTCCATGGGGATATGGTATATGCATGCTGTGTTACATGCTTTTGAACATATGAAATGTTGATTGAACTTTACATGTAATAGCTTTTAATATGCATGTGTTGTTCCATCTTGACGGTAAGCCTGAGTATGTGGCGTCATACAATACGGTGATCCGGGGTGGATGCAAGTGGCGTCTTGCACTATATGTAGGAGATAGACGTATTCCTGCATTTCTCTGGCCAGTAGAATAGTATTGACACACATGACATGATTATCTGCTGCATTGCATTGTTTTAGAACTGATGATGATGAACTGCTTTTAAACTTATATTGCACATGTAAGTGAGCTTGGGGTGGAAGATCCTTGAGGACCCCTTGTCTTACTGAGATGTCTTGTTTAGAGATCTCACCCCACGTTTGGGGAATGCTTATTTCAGGTTCAGGTAGTATGAGGGCTGATGTTTCTGGTGGCAAGAGGCCAGAGCATGATTAATGATTATTGTTTTGACTGCTTGTTGATAGCATGACTGGACCGGATGCTGTTTATGTTTTCTGCATCTTATTATTGTATTGTTCATGTTGAGACTGATGTTGGGCCTTGTGGCCTTATTTGTGTGAGCATGGGGTTTTTCCATGTCACTATGATAGTACTTTGAGCTGAGTTGTATAAACTGATTAGTTGGTCCGGTCTACGTGTTGTAGTTCCGTGACTAGAGACTTATACTTATGTTATTTATTTAATGAGGTATTTCAGTTAGCTATTTTATTGCAATTACATACAGACAATGTTTTTATTAACTGTTAATAAGCAAGTTGGTAATGATAATGGCATCATAATTGAAAAGAAAAATATATTCCGCATTTTTAATTAAGCGCAGCTTAATAAGATAGTATGATAACATTACCGGATATATACGGGTTGTTACACCTTATTTGGTGAGCATGGAGTTTGTCCATGCCACATAGACTTGAGTATGTCTTGTTTAAATTAAAGTTGTATTAAAGTATCAGGATTTTGGTCCAGGCTATGTGTTGTAGTCCTGTGACTTAGATACTCACTTTATATTTATATATGATTTATTTCAGTTAGTTGTCTTGCAATTTACATACATGCATTATTTTATGAAATTGATGAAGTAATCAAGTTGGCTAAGGTTAATGACGTCATAATTGAATTAAAGAAAAAGTTATTCCACATTTTAATTAAGCGTAGCTTAATACGATAGTATGTTAACAAACCGGGTTAACACGGGCTGTTACAACAAGTAGGGAAATGATCTACTTGTACACTCAATTTCGTGGCTCACTCAAGGAAGGAAAGATGTTCACAAGGCGATTTGGAACAACTTTGATGTTTTACAATTTTGGATTTGAGTGAGTTTTGAGGGAGTTTTGATTGGTTGAAGTTTTGAGCAAAAACTCGCCCAATAACAATGGTGTCCACGGGTTGAAGAAGAGAGGAGGAGAGAGTGTTCAGATTTTTGGTTCTAATGGTCACTTACTCACTTAAAACACTTATGTGGGCCCCACATGTCACTTAACTTTCTTTAATCACCCAATTTAACCTACAAATTCATAACCTACGTATTTTTCTCGTTCACGTCATATTTTTACTTCCTAAAAATATTGATCATATTTTCGCACTTATCGGTACAATCATACCGCAGTATTTTACACCAGTAGAATCATTATTCATCAAATTTTCCGAAACTTGCCTATCCACTCGATTTTTCGTTCTGAATCCATTTCTGGCATTTTTTTTTACCATTTGAGACATTCTACTCAATTTTTCATGTCTAGGATTGCGTGTTTGGTAATTTACCATTTTGTCTTTTTTACATATTTTGGCCCTAATTTCAGGATTTTCACTAATCCTACCCTTTAAATCACATTTTCATATATAATACTACCTTTACAAATACGAGGTGTTATATCAGTGGCTCGGACACCCAAGCTACCAGGCTAGGGGGGAAATGTTACGAGTCTATAGAAGGCCCATCCTATAAGAAACCCAATAAAGGGCGGCATAAAAGGAATTATACAAATAGGGAAGAGAATCCCTTATTAACGAAGATCTTATGGAGATGACAAGACAATTGGACTTGGGCCCCCAAGTAAGACACTAAAGGTCCAAAACTATGCTACCCACAGGTGAACTCTATAAATAAGATGTAAAGTCTACAGAATACGTATCTAATATATTTATCTTACTGTTATGCTATCACTGTGTACACACATCACTCCATTGGCAAATATTGTTTTTATTGTGTACAGTGAACAATAATCTCAAAGATACCTCACCTTTGGGTATCTAAGAGAGCGAATTAGATCCAATATTAACCTACTAATCATTGACTAGACATCTCTGCCATTCGGACAGAACAATTGTCTTATGGTCAAACTTAATCGTAGAAGTTCAAACTTAATTATAAAAATGATTTGGTATGATGTATGGTGATAAATGTGAATGATTCTATAAATTCCTTTCTTATAATATTATTTATATATTGATAAATCTAATATGAATGAAAAAAATATAAAAAAGCCTTTCATTCATTGTAACAATTTGATGACAATATACTCCACTTGAGGAAAAATTGGCTTAAATTAATATTTTTAGGGAGAGAGAATCCACCATAGTAGTGGGCCTCACGAGGGTCACTTGCACTGCAGCAGGGGCTTGGCCCACCCCACCTATCCAGATTTATGATTCTAGTCGTTGTTGCCTTATTAATGAGGAACACTTAAAAAAACAATTTAAATGAAGCTAAAATTTACTTTTAAAAAATAAATTGGCAATAACCAATCTTATTACAGAAGACATGAAATGTTCTATCTGCACAAGTTATGCTAGGAAAAACTACCCTGAACAATATTATGATAAATAGTCACATTCTTTAGTTCCACCATGATACAGATTACAGACAAAGGCTAGTTGCTTTATCTACTATCTTAGTACCTTTTTTGGCCATATAAATTTGCACCTAGACTTCCAAGTTCTAATTTCAAAGGCATTTTTACCCAAAAGAATGGTGACAATTCTTGACAGTCTTTAATCCAAAAAGAACTTAATCAGAATATGTAGCGGTAAAATATTGTAACTTTTTTCACCAAAAAAAATAAATATTGTAACTTCAAGAGACTATGACCTCTGGTGTTATTGAATTATAGACTATGTCTTTATTGTTTTCCTAAATAAGAAGCAGAATCTCAGAAAAATGTAAGCACATTTTCATCGTGTCTGGGCAAATCCCCTAGTCCATTGGGTCCAATATCAAAAGCGCACTTAGAACTTTCTAGAGGGCATCACATAAGATCTCCTTTTTTCCTTTTTTCAAAGGCTAAGCTGGCTAGGTGACAGCTCTCCACACCTTTTTCACATGCTTCACAGGGGCACATCTTCACACCTTTTTCACATATTTCACAGGGGCACATCTTCTCTAAATATCTCCCTCACACATTTAAGGGGCATCTTCTTCTTGATGCAACTCAAGAGCTATAGTACTCTGCACAAATATGGAGTCACCTTTGCCAATCAGACACACTCCCCCCTTTGATATATAGCACCATGAGAAGCCTCTACAATGTTTTGGTATTTACTATTGCCACTATAACCACCCATAGATTGAGATACTTCACCCTCCATGGGTATATTTATGAACATCCAACGGTTCATTCAAGGAAGCGTTTAAGGCAATTATAAGCCGTGGAATAACGGTTCACATCCCATCGCCAGAAAATAAAAGGAACAAAGAGTAAAACTGGAGAGATACTTGAATGAGTGCACATACCATCCCAAACTAGAGATTAGAAGGTAGAATGGTATCAGAAGACTGCAATTTTTATAAAAATGAGATAATACCTCACAACACTATGCTGCTAAACTATGTTCTCTTACCTTCCCACCACTATGCAATGCAAAAGCAAATAAAATAACTGATGGAATTCCAAGATAGTATGATCCCAGAGCCTAGAGTGACAACTACGTGCCAATTGATCTGTGTTTGGTGGTAATATAAATAAGGAAAAAGAGAGGTCATAACCCAAATTATAGCATATTTTAAAGAACATATAATCAAGGAAGAAGGCAACTCCAACATTAGACTATAAAATAGTTACATTCGATCCAACAAGATTTCAAAAATTCTATTAATAATAAAGGAATCATTCAATTCTTTCTCCATCATGTAAGCATATTCATCCAATGCATTCATTGCTTTAACCTTATTCTTAATATCTTCAGCCTTGTAAATCTCAGCTTCCATCAACATTCTCTCCACTTCTTCAGTTGATAGTCGTCCTTTTTTCATTCATTATTGTAATCTCTCTCTCAGGGTTTTTGGTTCCACTAATATCCACTTACTTCTTCCTCCTAAGTTCCTGTATAAAATGGTTCACCATTCTGTTATCAAAATCCTCTCCTCCTAGGTGAGTGTCCCCAGCAGTGGCCTTAACTTTGAAGTTATCATCCTTAATTGTGACAAGAGACATATAAAAAGTGCCACCACCAAAGATAAAAGATGAGAACGGGTATTCAAGTATGAGTTATAAAGAAGTACCACATCGTCTAGACATAGACCAAGTGATGACCATGTAAGTGCAAAAGACCCATAAACCTAAAGGCTCAAAGTTTTGGGTTGAGATGTGGTGTCGGCCCATTTTGAGGTTTATCACTTGGCTCATTGATGGATAAATCCTCTGCAAAGGTTTTGGGCTCCCCTGTACCATTCCCAACAGTGGTATCAGAGCCAAAGGTTTGGCTGGGCCGGGTATTTAGAGATGGTGATGTTTCAAGGCCTCCGCATAAGGCTAGTGTGACTCCAATACTTAAAGAAAAAAAGACTTCCGTAGAAGTCTCCCTTAACGGGGAGCATGATGTTGGGCCTCATACTTGAGGGGAAGATGTTGGAAGTACGTGTTCAAGTATGAGTTATAAAGAAGTACCACATCGTCTAGACATAGAACAAGTTGAGATGTGGTGTCTGCCCACTTTGAGATTTATCACTTGACCCATTGATGGATAAATCATTTGTAAAGGTTTTGGGTTCCCCGTATCATTCCCAACAAGAACATTTCGTTCTCTAACAAAATTAGCTCAATTTCGAAGCCCATATGCAAGAGCTGCCGCCGTTGGTTCAATTAGCCTCTTTGCATTCGTGAAAAAAACACAAGAAGGAGTGATTCTGTTGCCTTGTTCATTGTGAAATGATCTCCGCTCGATCATTTTGTTCCTGCTATACTGCAACACATGAGTAAGTCGTTGAAAGTAAACTGGCCTTTGAAGGCCGATGCATGTAAGGTGTAAAACAGAATTTTTACTGCGGAACATACATGCACTAATAGATTCATGGTTTAAGACAGCATGATGTTACCTTGTTTTGGCCTGATCAGTCAGGGAGATGAGATGTCAGGCTTGAAGGGTTCAAACCCTCTAATGGTGATCCACACCACCGTTCGTCTATGATGCAAGAACTCTTTCTTGAAAGCCACCAGATGAACACCACAATGAGGCTTGCTATGCGCACAAGTGGTGAGGGTGGAGGCTAGGTATCCTGTTTGGAAAGGTGTACTGAGCTACCCTACAGAATGGTGCATAGAGGAGGAGAGTTGGCTTGGTTTTCCAATGAAACCTAAGGTGAGGAACATGTCTATTTATGCACACCCTTTGGAGAGGAGGAGGGAATTCATTCATTCAAAATGAAAAACAAACTTTCAAATTTCTTTGAAAGTTATGCATGAAACAGTGTGATAAGGTGGAGCTGTTGCAAAACAAACTTTGCCAACAACCTCCAACCTTATCCACATGAATTTAAATTCAAATTAATTTAAACTTAAATTCATAAACTATCATATAGTATATAGTTTTCATGCGCATAATTCAGCCCTATAAAGGGTCCAAATACATTGAGCAGTTGCATTCAAAATTTGAATCAACTTACCCACTGATTCCCTCAACCACCAAATCTGAATGGAGGTTTGTTTAACACTCTTATCACTTAAAAGTGATGCACCAAACAGCCTAGGGAGAGCCTCCAAAGATGCTTCTTCATCCAAGGAATATGCTCCAATAAGATCCTGTCTTATCCTTTTGTTATGAAACAACTTTTCAAAACCAATTCAAATTCGAATTCAAACACTTGAATTCAAACGTTCAAACATTCAAATTCAAAATTCAAAATTCAAAATTTCAAATTTCAAATTCAAAATTCGAATTTCAAAATTCAAATCCAAATTCAAATTTTCAAAATTCAAATTTCAAATTTCAAATTTCAAATTCAAAATTCGAATTTCGAAATTCAAATTCTAAATTCAAATTTCAAAATTCAAATTTCAAATTCAAGATTCAAAATTCAAATATTTGATTATTAATTTAACTAATTAAATTAATTAGTAATGGCTTGGACTATCCAAGCCCATTACTAAACTCCATGCACCACCCACCCATTTAGGTGGGCTTCCAAACAACTTCTTGGGCTAATAACATTATTAGGCCCAATACCTTTAAAGCTAGTCCATCATAACTACAAGGTGTTAGTGTGTGACCCATTAGGTCCAACTTAGCTACTGACATAACTGGGCTTGGGCCCAACAAGCCCACAACCCAATTAATGACAACACAGAGCACTAGCAATGCTTTGTTGCCCCAGAACTAGTCAGATTAATGACTTGATCATCCTATTGCACATATTTGGTTACCGTATGTATTTCCCTTCGTCTCGGTTATCTTCCCATTAACCTAGGGTAAGGAAATGTATCAACCCCTGCGGTTTTGGGTAAGCTTTATTCGAAATAGGGAATCTTCAATTTACTGACTCTAAAGGCAGATCATCTCATGATCTCTTTTACTATGCATAGATTCCCGAGTCCCTGTAAATGTCATCCCGATTTCTCCGGTTTACAGATAACCTAATCTCTCACAGAGATTTGACGAATTCCTTCAGCTTATTACCCTAGCCCTGTGCCCTTTAAGGACACGCCCAACAGTATACCTATGAGTCTCCATGTTTCAGGCAGACGAGGTATACAATCAAAACATGCCTTCAAGAACACAGTCTAGGTAATAACTTTTGGTCTAAGGAAAGACACACCCAAACATAAAGAGATTACTCTAATGACACTATCTGTGAGATTTCCTCATAGAGTCTCTTTTTGGGTCTGTTCAGTGCGAGCTATACTCTTATAGGTCCACCCACGACTTTAGCTAAGATATCTCCATATCTGCAGCTCATGAGGTCTTTACCTTGTATCCATATACAAGTAGATAAGTCGTACTAGTCTTTACTCGAGATCACTGATCCCCAAACTCAGTGTCTCTAGACTAGGAACATATAATTAGGAATAGACATGCAATATCCTTGAATCCTCATGATCGTGATCTCATCACAGATACTCAAGAGATACCTGTTCTATTCCAAGGGGTTTATCCAGTTCATTCATATAATATTAACAGTAATATCGAGACACAATATGAAACTGAATAAATAGTGCTTACATTTATTTGCGACAAATAAAGTTCTACATCTAGTGTCCTTTATTTAATCAAAAGATTGTCTCTAGGACACCCATATGCTAACAAGCTCCCACTTGGCCTAGAGCCAATCAGACCTAAGTCGTATGCCCAAAGCCTCATAATGACTATCATGTTTTCTCTGAGAAACAGCCTTTGTCAGAGAATCGGCCAGGTTATCGTCTGTGGGAACATAATCCATTTTTACATCATTCCTATCAATGATTTCTCTAATCAAATGATATCTGCGGAGCACGTGTTTAGATCTTTGATGAGACCTAGGTTCCTTTGACTGCGCGATGGCTCCAGTGTTGTCGCAAAGCAACTGTATGGGCTCATCCACGCTTGGAACCACCCTTAGTTCATTTATGAACTTCTTGATCCACACTGCCTCCTTAGCTGCTTCTGAAGCAGCTATGTATTCAGCCTCTGTCGTTGAGTCTGCTGTTGTCTCCTGCTTGGAACTTTTCCAAGACACTGCCCCACCATTTAAGGTGAATACGAATCCTGACTGTGACTTGCAGTCATCTTTGTCACTCTGAAAGCTGGCATCAGTGAATCCTTTCACTGTTAACTCATTAACCCCACCATAGACCAGAAACACATCCTTAGTTCTTCTTAAGTATTTAAGGATGGTTTTGACTGCCGTCCAGTGACCCTCTCCAGGGTCTGACTGGTATCTGCTCGTAATGCTTAAAGCATATGAGACATCTGGTCTCGTACATATCATGGCATACATGATGGATCCAATAGCCGAAGCGTATGGAATTCCACTCATGCGATCCTTCTCAGGCTGTGACTTAGGACACATAGCCCTTGATAGGTGTACCCCATGACTGACAGGAAGAAAACCCCTTTTCGACCCTTCCATGCTAAACCTCTTTAGCATCTTGTCAACGTACGTGGATTGAGATAAACCCAGCAGCCTCTTGGATCTATCTCTATAGATCTTTATACCGAGTATAAAGGCTGCCTCTCCCAAATCCTTCATGGTAAAGTTTTCTGAAAGCCACTCTTTCGTTATTTTTAATGTGGGGATGTCATTTCCTATTAGCAATATGTCATCTACATAAAGCACTAGGAAGACGACATTACTCCCACTTACCTTTCTGTAAACACAAGGTTCATCCTCGTTCTTGATAAAACCGTTACTCTTAACGACTTCATCAAAACGTATATTCCAACTCCTTGATGCTTGCTTTAGCCCATATATTGACCTTTGTAGTTTGCATACCATATGCACCTGATCTTTGTTTTCAAAGCCTTCAGGTTGTGTCATGTACACTTCCTCCTTCAAGAACCCATTCAAGAAGGCGGTCTTGACATCCATTTGCCAAATTTCATAGTCGTGGTATGCTGCTATTGCAAGCATGATCCTAATAGATTTGATCATGGCAACTGGTGAAAAAGTTTCATCATAGTCAACTCCTTGTCTTTGACGATACCCTTTCGCCACCAACCTAGCTTTGTAGGTCTGAACGTTGCCATCTGCATCAGTCTTTCTTTTAAAGACCCATTTATTACCAATAGGAACTATTCCTTGTGGTTTAGGAACCAAGGTCCATACCTTGTTCTGATACATCGAATCCATTTCAGATTCCATGGCTTCAAGCCATTTTGAGGAGTCAACATCTTTGACCGCCTCCTCGTAGTTACTTGGTTCATCATCCTCAACAGTTTGCTGATTCTCAATCACAAACCCGTACCTTTCAGGTGGATGGATGACCCTCGTAGGTCTACGGAGTTGTGTGTTTACTTCTCCATTGGAGAACGTCGCCTGCGGAGCAGACTCGGGTTCCTCAATCTGTTCTTGTGGATCTTGCACTTCTTCAAGATCAATCTTACTCCCACTGCCTCCTTGAGAGATCAAATCCTTCTCAAGGAACTCAGCATTCTTTGAAACAAACACTTTGTGTTCTTCCATGGAGTAGAAGTAGTATCCCTTAGTACCTTTAGGATACCCCACAAATAGACATTTAGTACTCTTAGCACTAAGCTTGTCTGATGTCAACGCTTTGACATAAGCTGGCGATCCCCATACCCTGAGGTAACTCAGGTTGGGTCTCTACCACTCCATATCTCATATGGTGTGGTCTGAACAGATTTAGACGGTACCCTATTTAGAAGGTATGCCGCTGTGTCTAAGGCATATCCCCAAAACGATTTTGGAAGTTGAGTCTCACTCATCATAGACCTAACCATGTCTAACAAGGTCCTGTTTCTCCTTTCGGAGACACCGTTTTGGTGTGGTGTGTAAGGAGCGGTAAATTGTGAGAGAATTCCATTTTCTCTCAGATAACCCTGAAACTCGTGGCTCAAATATTCACCACCACGATCTGATCGTAATGTCTTAATCATCTTGCCACGCTGTTTCTCCACCTCATTCCTAAACTCTTTGAACTTTTCAAAAGCTTCAGATTTATATCTCATTAGGTATATATACCCAAATCTTGATTTGTCATCTGTAAAGGTAATGAAATAAGAATATCCACCTCTAGCCTCAATAGACATTGGGCCACATACATCAGTATGAATGAGTTCTAATAACTCACTAGCCCTATGACTCTCAAGCCCTTTGGGCTTTTGTTGAATCATTTTCCCAGCTAGACAAGATTCACACTGTCCATAGGATTCCAAATCCATGGAGTCCAGGTATCCATCTCTATGCATCCTAGACAATCTTGTTTCATTTATGTGCCCTAGTCTACAGTGCCAAAGATAAGATTGATTATCCGTCCTAGGTCGTTTCACATCTATATTGAGCACTTCATTTCCCATTTCCAACACATACAATCCATTTATTAAAGAAGCAGTACCGTAAACCATATCATTCAAAATGATAGAAAAAGTACCATTCCTAATACTGAAAGTATATCCATCTTGTTCTAAACAAGAAATTGAAATAATGTTTCTAGAAATTTGCGGAACATAAAGACAATTATTCAAATGCAGTAAAAGGCCCGTAGGCAAAATAAGGTCAGCATCTCCAACTGAATGAGCAGCAACTCTTGCTCCATTACCAACGCGGAGATCCACCTCGTTTCTATCCAATCTCCTTGGGCTCCTAAGTACCTGCAACATATTGCAGATATGAGAACCACACCCGGTATCTAATACCCATGAGGATGGATTAGCATAAGAATAATTTATCTCAATCATGAAAATACCTGAGGCAGAAGCATCACCATGCTTCTTGTCCTTCACATTGTTCAGGTAGTCTGGACAATTCCTCTTCCAGTGGCCTTTCTTGCCACAATGGAAGCACTCAGCATCACCCTTGTCCTTAGGTGCCTTCTTACCCTTCTTCTTGCCCTTCTTCTTCTTGGATTTTCCTTTGGGCTTAAGGGGGTCACCTTTTGCAGGCTCCTTACCCTTTCCCTTGGCCTTGCTAGGCCCACCAATCAAAAGAGCCTGTGTCCTATCCTTCTTGATAGACACTTCAGCTGTTGTTAACATGCTTAACAACTCAGGCAAGCTCACTTGCATCCCATGCATATTGTAATTCATGATGAATTGACTGAAGGAAGGTGGAAGTGAGGTGAGGACTAAGTCATTACTTAGCTCGGCATCCATGATGAAGCCTAGGTTTCCTAGCTTCTCAATCAGCCCGATCATCTTGAGAACATGGCTGGCAACAGACATGCTCTCAGTCATCCTACAAGAGAACAGTTCTCTTGAGGCCTCATACCTCTCATGCCTGCCTTTAATATCATACAACTCCTTGAGATGTACGATAATAGAGGGAGCATCCATATGCTCATGCTGCTTTTGCAGTTCAGGCGACATGGATGCCAACATGATGCATACTGCCATCACATTGTCATCCAAGTGCTGTTGATGGGTTACGAAATCAAATTCCGCAAACCCTTCTTCCCCTTCCCGTGGAGCTACGGGTATTACAGCATCTAAAACGTAGGCAATCTTTTCGGCCCTTAGAACTATTCTTAGGTTCCGATACCAGTCCATAAAATTCGAACCGGTCAGTTTATTCGTATCGAGTATTGAACGCAGTGACAGTGGATTAGTCATACTATAAGCTGAAAAGGATGTAAAGATAGTTTTAGTTAATATACGGTTATGTAGTTAAAAGCAAATTATTAAAGACTTGAAATAATTTGCCCCTCCCACTATTTTATCTAAGTCAATGACCCTTCCTTTTGACTTAGGGTTAATCTACTTTAGATTTTACCTTAGTGGGTTTAAGAGTGCGATTATTTATTTTAACCTCCGTCTGAGACCGCAAGATTAATTTAAATAAAGGGTTGATCTTTATCAACAGTATCTCATACCCTCTCTTAACTTTAGGTTGACAACTCTTTGTCACTTAGTGGTGCATCTCATGCAACCAACCTAGCACCATTACCCTAAGCACATAAGTCCGGCTGTGCCTGCAACTTATGTCTTAGTTAAGCATTAAACCAGCACCCTAAGTGTCTTACACTTCAAACACTACTCTAGCCCAACGAAATAGTGGGTCCCAACTGAGTTGTGGAGCACCACTACGTAGAAGAGTTTTGAGTAGCATTGGTGGTGGGAGATAATCATATGCTTAATTATTTATTCCTTTTAAGGGTTCCTTTTATCTTGGGGTTAATTAGGTCCCATCAAACGCATATTGTAAGTTATCATGCTAGTCGTTACCTATGTCAAACATCTATCGGTATACACTAGTCGTTATTGGACAAACATAATAACCATACAAACGCGATTTGCCCAATTTATGCATACTAGACGTTCTAATCATACATACATATAAACAGTTTATATTGAGATAGCCATGGTGCTCGCGCTTTTGTCCTTTTTGCTTCTTTAAGCAACGGCCGCTTGTCGTCTATACGCCACTAGCCTATTTCTCTAATTACAAATAATTAAAGAAACTCCATAACACTTTGGAGGAACAAAATTACAAAATTTAAATTACAAATATACTTGTAAATTAAAATGCGCGATTACACATAAATTTAAAATTCAAAAAAATTCAAATCCGGGCACCATGACCATCCCCTTCCTGTTTGTACCTGAAAAGTTCAAAACTTGCAAACACAAACATTATATTATCACATAACATTTTCACATGTATTTTGACATTTAACATTTAAACATCAAAATAACATCAAGATTCATAATCTTAAATTTCTCATTGGCCGAATTTAAAAACAATTTCAATTCAAATTTTGTTAATTCTTTCTTAAAGAAAACAAAATTAAACCATGCATGTAGCCATATATCCCTACATGGCCGAATCATATAGGTAACTATATGATAAATTTGTCACAAAATTTCATGCATATAAACATGACACAATTCATGGAGAAAAATAAGAAATCATTCAAGGTACTCTTAGTACCCTCCATGGCCGAATCTACCCTTTCAAAAAGGGTGTTCCTTTTAGAACTTTCATAAAGAAAAGAAACTAAACCATGATGCATAATGTTTTATGAACACAGAATCAAATTTTTATGTTCATAAAAACAAAAACTTTAACACTTTAAAGGATTTGTGATTCAAAATCCACATGCAGAATTTAAACTTTAACCCTTTAAAGATTTTTGACTGTGAAAGACTCTTTTCACAAACAAGGTACCATCACCCGTCGATGGTAAAGCAACCGGGCTCTGATACCACTTGAAAGTAAACTGGCCTTTGAAGGCCGATGCATGTAAGGTGTAAAACAAAATTTTTACTGCGGAACATACATGCACTCATAGATTCATGCTTTAAGACAGCATGATGTTACCTTGTTTTGGCCTGATCAGTCAGGGAGATGAGATGTCAGGCTTGAAGGGTTCAAACCCTCTAATGGTGATCCACACCACCGTTCGTCTATGATGCAAGAACTCTTTCTTGAAAGCCACCAGATGAACACCACAATGAGGCTTGCTATGCGCACAAGTGGTGAGGGTGGAGGCTAGGTATCCTGTTTGGAAAGGTGTACTGAGCTACCCTACAGAATGGTGCATAGAGGAGGAGAGTTGGCTTGGTTTTCCAATGAAACCTAAGGTGAGGAACATGTCTATTTATGCACACCCTTTGGAGAGGAGGAGGGAATTCATTCATTCAAAATGAAAAACAAACTTTCAAATTTCTTTGAAAGTTATGCATGAAACAGTGTGATAAGGTGGAGCTGTTGCAAAACAAACTTTGCCAACAACCTCCAATCTTATCCACATGAATTTAAATTCAAATTAATTTAAACTTAAATTCATAAACTATCATATAGTATATAGTTTTCATGCGCATAATTCAGCCCTATAAAGGGTCCAAATACATTGAGCAGTTGCATTCAAAATTTGAATCAACTTACCCACTGATTCCCTCAACCACCAAATCTGAATGGAGGTTTGTTTTAAGTGATAAGATAACACTCTTATCACTTAAAAGTGATGCACCAAACAGCCTAGGGAGAGCCTCCAAAGATGCTTCTTCATCCAAGGAATATGCTCCAATAAGATCCTGTCTTATCCTTTTGTTATGAAACAACTTTTCAAAACCAATTCAAATTCGAATTCAAACACTTGAATTCAAACGTTCAAACATTCAAATTCAAAATTCAAAATTCAAAATTTCAAATTTCAAATTCAAAATTCGAATTTCAAAATTCAAATCCAAATTCAAATTTCAAAATTCAAATTTCAAATTTCAAATTTCAAATTCAAAATTCGACTTTCGAAATTCAAATTCTAAATTCAAATTTCAAAATTCAAATTTCAAATTCAAGATTCGAAATTCAAATATTTGATTATTAATTTAACTAATTAAATTAATTAGTAATGGCTTGGACTATCCAAGCCCATTACTAAACTCCATGCACCACCCACCCATTTAGGTGGGCTTCCAAACAACTTCTTGGGCTAATAACATTATTAGGCCCAATACCTTTAAAGCTAGTCCATCATAACTACAAGGTGTTAGTGTGTGACCCATTAGGTCCAACTTAGCTACTGACATAACTGGGCTTGGGCCCAACAAGCCCACAACCCAATTAATGACAACACAGAGCACTAGCAATGCTTTGTTGCCCCAGAACTAGTCAGATTAATGACTTGATCATCCTATTGCACATATTTGGTTACCGTATGTATTTCCCTTCGTCTCGGTTATCTTCCCATTAACCTAGGGTAAGGAAATGTATCAACCCCTGCGGTTTTGGGTAAGCTTTATTCGAAATAGGGAATCTTCAATTTACTGACTCTAAAGGCAGATCATCTCATGATCTCTTTTACTATGCATAGATTCCCGAGTCCCTGTAAATGTCATCCCGATTTCTCCGGTTTACAGATAACCTAATCTCTCACAGAGATTTGACGAATTCCTTCAGCTTATTACCCTAGCCCTGTGCCCTTTAAGGACACGCCCAACAGTATACCTATGAGTCTCCATGTTTCAGGCAGACGAGGTATACAATCAAAACATGCCTTCAAGAACACAGTCTAGGTAATAACTTTTGGTCTAAGGAAAGACACACCCAAACATAAAGAGATTACTCTAATGACACTATCTGTGAGATTTCCTCATAGAGTCTCTTTTTGGGTCTGTTCAGTGCGAGCTATACTCTTATAGGTCCACCCACGACTTTAGCTAAGATATCTCCATATCTGCAGCTCATGAGGTCTTTACCTTGTATCCATATACAAGTAGATAAGTCGTACTAGTCTTTACTCGAGATCACTGATCCCCAAACTCAGTGTCTCTAGACTAGGAACATATAATTAGGAATAGACATGCAATATCCTTGAATCCTCATGATCGTGATCTCATCACAGATACTCAAGAGATACCTGTTCTATTCCAAGGGGTTTATCCAGTTCATTCATATAATATTAACAGTAATATCGAGACACAATATGAAACTGAATAAATAGTGCTTACATTTATTTGCGACAAATAAAGTTCTACATCTAGTGTCCTTTATTTAATCAAAAGATTGTCTCTAGGACACCCATATGCTAACAGTCGTGCCAAGGTCAATTCCTACAGCAACTCCCTCATAATTTTTCGCCATTCTATTTCAAGTGAATGAAGACTGTTGAGTATATCTTTGGAACACATATAGCATAGTTGAATACCCTGGGGTTGGATGGATACCTGTTGACTATATCTTTGGAACACATATAACATGTTAATTATTTTTTGTTTTTTTAGTGTTGTCCATGCGTCGTTAATTAATAGTTATTTAGCAATCCATACAGGGTTCATCTTCTATGCAGATATGATATTATTATTCCACGTTCATAGCATCATGTATTAGCTTCACAACATTATCGAAAGAACTACCATAATTTTAATAGTTTAATGATTTTTTAGTCCATAACATTACAATGTAATAAACCTTTTCTTGTAGGTTGGGTTTTTTTTTTTTTTGGGTACATTAGGTGTAGGTTGGGTTTTTCGTTAAACGATAAAATGAATCTTTTTAACCTATAAAGACAATTGTAATATATTGTTAGTAAGTTTACTCCAGAGCATCGTTCGTTCAGATGCTCGGTTCAACCGTCATGAACGCATCGGAAGAGAAAGTGCCTTCGGTGGAAGAAATTGATAACCTCCAACGATCAACCAGGAAGAAAAAGCGTCAGGAAGGCACATTTAGCCATGATCAACAGATGAAGTCCAGAGATGATGAGTGGATGCATGACAAGGTGTCTTATAAAGAGATGATTATGAGGCATAACGGAGAGTGGCCACCTACTGGGGAAGAGATTTCGATGGAGGAAGATGAGGAACAGACGAAGGAAGGGACAGAGGCGGCCCAACCTGTACCAGAAGTCACATGCGAAGTTGGTGTTGATGGAAGAACCAATTTCTTACTTTCAAGCACGTTTAAAAAGAAGGCTTGGCGGCCGTGGCATCAAGAGATTTATGTTAAATTGTTGGGGAAAAGGTTATCCCTAGCCTTTATGAAGAAACAGCTGGAGAATATGTGGGCGCATGAAGGGCAGCTTATGATCACAGATGTGGAAAATGGCTTCTTGGTGCGTTTTTCAGATAAAAAAGATTTGGATCATGCCTTGACCGCTGGCCCGTGGGTGATTTTGGATCACTATTTGGTGATTCAAGCTTGGGAACCTGACTTTCAACCGTTTCAAGCAGCAATTATCAGAGTCATGGCTTGGGTAAGACTCCCTCAGTTTCCTATTGAATATGTAAATATTGAGTTGGTGAAGAGTATTGGGAATTGGATTGGTCGTTTTATCAAACTTGATGTTGCCACTACTTCTCTTGCTAGGGGTAGATTTGCACATATTTGTGTGGAATCGGATTTAAGCAAACCCTACAGGCTGATTATAAAATAGAAGGTAGATTAAAGAAGATTGAATACGAAAGATTACACATCGTGTGCTATACTTGTGGCCAGTATGGGCATAGAGCTGAAAAATGCCCTAAATCTATAGTTGGTCCTGGCAGCGATGGGAAGGAAGAAGAAATGGGGAATGCTGAGATGGGGAATGTTGAGGGGAGGGATGTAAGTCAGAATCAGAATTTGGAGGGTGTTTCCTTTGGCCTTTGGATGTTAGTTAATAAACAACAGGGTGCTAGGAAGGTTTCCAACTCTAAGGTAGTAGAGAATAAAGATAAGGATAAAATTCTTCAAAATGGGAGACGTGACAAGGGAGCAAATTTCAATGTGTTGCGAACAGTGGTTGATGAGAATGATAATTTGGGGAATGTGGAGTGTGTGAAGGAGACCCAAGTGGATTCGGAGGAAAGACAGGTTGTAAGGAACCCTGAAAGAGAAAAGAATAATTTAAAGGAGAAGCCCACTCTTATTGAAATCTCTAAAGCTTATCAATTAGTGTGGAACAATATTCAGGCCACGGATGCTTATAATAAAGAGAAAACTATAGATAATGTAGCAATGTTAGCTACAAGGGTTAAAGACAAGAAGGTGGAAGGTTTTCAGAAGAATTGGAAACAACATGATGACTCATTATCCGATCAGTCTGGGCAACTGCAACAAATTTCGAAGGAGCTGCCTTCAATCCAAAGGCATGATCTGGAAGTTGATTCTAGCATGCTTCACTTAAAGGATCACCAAATGTTGGAGGCAGAAGGTGATCCTGATCCTAAACCTCCAGACCAAGGGTATAGGGAGGAAAGGAATCATGGTCAAAGAAAAGGGAGTAAAAGCAAATCTATTGATGGAACTGGTGTGCCTATTCAGAATACTGAAGGAAATATAGGTATGGCTTTTGATATGTCTGGCAATTAAAAAGAATTGGCAGGAGAGGCCTTTCAGGATTTTAGCTGCTTGGTTGGACCATCCAAAGTTCCAGGACTTTATGGAAGATAGTTGGAATTCTTCGAAGGAGATAAATCTCATGCTTGCAGAGTTAACTCCTCATCTCCGCTGCTGGAACAAAAATGTTTTTGGTGATACTCATAGGAAGAAAGAAAATCTTTCTAGGAAGCTTGCTGATATTCAAAAGCATAGGACTCATTCTGACTCTCACTATCTTCAAGAATTGGAAAAGAAGGTCCAGATAGATTTAGACCAAACATTAGATTATGAAGAAATGTTATGGTTTCAAAAATCTAGACATAGTTGGATAGTGGATGGTCATAAAAACATAAGATTTTACCACTCAAAGGCTGTTATTCGGAGGAGTATTAATAAAGTGTCAAGGCTTCGGAGTGATTCTTAGGTTTGGATTGAGGATCCAGGGGAACTTGAAGATCATGTTTGCAGGTGTTTTAACAATTTGTTCCAAGAGGAGAATCAGAACCGAAGATGGTTTTCATCTCCTAATTGTTGGCCCAATATATCCATGAATGAAAAGACTGCTATGACCAGAGCTCCAGGATTTCAAGAGGTTGCAAAATTGCTGTTTAGTATTGGTGCTTATAGGGCTCCATGCGTGATGGGTATGAGAAAAGGGAAAAATACACTCTGTAAATAAATGGGATAGATAAGAGTCCACCACAATTGAGATTAAAGGCAAGCCACCCTTCCAACTGATAAAGAACCCACTCGCCTCACCACTAACCCAAGGTTAGATAAAGATAACAAGATTCAAGCCAAGTTTAAGAACTTGCAACACACTTTTTCATTTATCAAATCTAACTTCTCCATTGCAAATATCCCATATTTATAGGATTCCTAAAAGCATGAGAATACAAAAGAGACATAAAACTCCAAGAGTTGTTGCTTAAATAACAATAACTAAACCCAATTTCCCAAGAGTCATAACAACAACAAAAAACTATTTATTTCACTTTAAATGCTAAAACTATTGATCTTCCTTCATAATTGACCCATTAAGGCAGCCAACTAATAAATCTCTTTATTGCACTTTAAATGATAAAACTCTTGATTTTCCTTCTGTATCATCCTCCCCTTCTTGATTGGGATTTGTCCTCAAATCCTCATGGTCTTCATTACTCTTGGAATAAACAAAGATATCATCAAAATACACCACAACAAAATTCTCAATGGAAGGACGAAGAATTTCATTCATAAGTCTCATAAAGGTGCTTGGAGCATTAGAAAGCCTAAAGGGCATGACTCTCCATTCAGATAACCCTCCTTTAGTCTTAAATGCAGTCTTCCACTCATCTCCTTCCTTCATTCTAATTTGGTGATATCCATCGCGAAGATAAATCTTAGAGAAAACATTAGAACTATATAATTCATCATGCATATCATCAAGGCGAGGGATTGGATACCTATACTTGATGGTGATGTTATTTATGGCCCTACTATCAACACACATATGCGTAGTACCATCCTTTTTAGGAACAAGTAAAGCTGGAACAGAACAAGGACTCATACTTTCTCTTTGGCTTTTCCCTTTAGGTGCTTTTGTAGCATGGAGGACTCTTCGTAACATAAGTAGATGCTCCCCTTGGTCTGCTCCTAAGATAATTTCTTCATCTGGGATTTCATCATGTTCAGCATCCCAAACTGGACCTTGTTCATATTCATGCTCAGTTTCTTCAATTTCTTTAAGTGTCATAACCCGCCTATTAGGACAATCAGCTTGAAAATGGCCATAGCCTTGGCATCTAAAACATTTCTTTTCATCCAACTTCTTTTTAAATTCTTTCGAAGCTTCCACGACCTTCTCCTTAATAATTTGTGATGAAGAGGAGTCACCCTTGGAAGAGTAATTCTTAAAGAAACTTGATGGCTTGCTGGTTGCCTTCTTTGATTTTGAATGTTTCTCTACTTTAATGGCTAACTTGCACATATCTTCAAAAGTCCAAAAAGGTTGTAGTTCCACCTTCTCGGCAATATCGGTATTTAGTCCGCCAATAAAACGAGCAATTTCTTGTTCCTGAATTTCTTGAAGGCCACTAGTCATAAGAAATTGCTCATACTTCCTAATATACTTTTCAACGTTCAGATCTTCTTGTTTGAGAGAAGCAATTTTAAGATACAAATCTTGTTTGTAACTGGCAGGAAGAAATCTTTTATCCATCAGCCTCTTCAGTTTAGCCAAAGATTTGAGCCTTCTCTTGCCTTCTCGGTTCCTCCCCATCTTCAAGTTCTCAAACCATATTGATGCATATTGTAAGAACCCGCACCGCTAATTAAGGAGATTAATTAAATAAATGTGATAATTAGAAAATAATTCCATAATTGACCCTAATAATTATTATGAGGCTCTAATAATTATAGTAAGTGAGTAATAATGCTGAAAGTCACTTTTCGGGCGAAAAGCGCAGATACCGGTTATGCTACCTAGTATAAATGCATATCGGTGAAGTATCCCGGAAAATTATAATAAGTGCATGATAATTACTAGAATAATATGTATGACTTGTAAAACAAGTTTCAAGTCAAAATAATGAGAACTGATGCCAGAACTGATACTGGCTATGGAAAAGCGCGTACCGGAAAGGTGCTCCGAAAAATAAAATAAAAATATGAATTATTTTAGAAAAATGACTAGGTTAAGATTCCAAAGTTTGGGATTAAAATGTTTTGCGTAGCTATTAATGCTAATACTGCGTGATTAAACCTTAAGTGGCCTATATAAGGCCATGGCACACATTTCTAGGTCAGAAATTGTGCCTCCTACGTGATATTTTGGTCAGTGGCTGCTGCCACCTTCTCCTTATCTTTCCACCTCCATTCTCCATAGAAAAACTTGCAAGAAACCACCTTTCAACCTCATTTCTTCACCTAAACACTTGGTTTGTGTGAGAGACTTGATTGTGAGTGTGAGGGGAGCTCCATTTCTGAGTGTAGAGACTGCCTTGTGAGGTGTGAGGGGTTGAGTTATTGTTTTGGGGCTTGTGGCATCATCTACTTGGTGCTTGATGCTCCAAGAAGCTTCCTTGGTGAAGAAAGGTCATAGCTTTGGTGTCATTTCATTTTTGGGCAAAGTCAGAACTGTGAGGGATCATTGGTGAGCTCCAAGAGCACTTATTGCTCTAATTTGAGCTTTGGTAAGTTGTACCAACCTTGATCATGTGTTTTAATGCTTTAAAGATGGAATCTTGGCATGTTAATGAGATAAACAAGTAACCAACTGGTGTGCGGACCTAAAACTGAATTAAGATGCATGCTTTCACATTTTAATGGATTAAAAGTTGGATCTTTGAATTGGATTTTCGCAAAATGCAAAAACTACATTCTGTCGCGAAATATCCGAATATGATATCCGCATATGGATATCCTGATATGATATCCGGATATGGATATGCGGATATGATATCCGGATATGGATATCCGGATATGATATCCGGATATTGATATACGGATATGGATATCCGGATATGTCCCCGAAATATATCCGGATATTTTGGGATTTCGAGAACAGTAAGGTACTATTCATACAGAACTGATCTATGGGTTTATGGACCCTAGTATAATGAAGTTGGACTTCTGTAATAACTTAACTAAGTCAGAATCAAGGGATTAAGGGCTTACGGCTTTGTGGGAAGCCTTAAGACGTAAAACGTAAAAAGAAAACGTAGTCTTGATGTTATGTTTATGAGCTTTGAATATTGACATGATTGTCGGTCTACATCAGATTGTGATTTCTGCTATGTTGGACCTTGAGTTGTGAGGACTCTTGGCTGTGGATTGTTAGCTTGCAAGGTAAGATTTTGTGTCCTCGGTTTACCCATGTTGTGGTTCCACCATGTCCCATGGGGGTATGGTTATATGTGTTAAGAATGTGGCTTCCATACTCAAGAGGGGGGGTGAATTGAGTATTACAAAATTTTCGCAAAATCCCCCTTCTAGTTTCTAAATAATCATTTCAAGCAAATTTGATATGTGGAAAGGTAATTCAGACAATCCATAATGTATAATATAACACAATTGTAGAATTTATACGGGCACATACAAGATATCAAAGAATCAATTAAAGTGATAGAAATAAAGAGCTTAGAGTTTAGAGAATTGCTAACACAATATATCCTGGTTCGGTCACCACCACTTGTGACCTACGTCCAGACTGAAGCCGCTTGATCAACTCTTTCACTAACGGTCAAGCTTCACGGGTGCTTGACAAACCTTTACAATCTTCCAAGATTTCGGGTTCTTGGATACCTTTCAATCTCCAAGTTTACGGGTACTTGGTAACCTTACAATTCACTCCAAATTTACTTAGGTATTTGGCTACCTCTCAAACAATGGGTCTCACAACCCTTTCAACTCAATAATACAAGGAGAGAAATATTTGGAAATGAATATACACTCTCAAAGTGTGGATATACAAATTGAAGCACTATGGGTATATGGATTTTCAAGATATGAGCTCAAATATGTTTGATCATTGAAAGATATGAAAGAATATGCAAATAATAGTGTAGAAGCTCTCAAATCATCCTTATGATGTGTAGGAATGATGATCAATTCGTTTTAGGGTCATAAGGAATGTATTTATAGTGTTTCAATTGAAAACTAGCCGTTTATAGCCGTTTATGACCGTTTTATGCATTCTGCCCAGTAAGTATTCGAATACTTTTCGTGTGGTATTCGAATACTTCATTTATAGCCGTTTATGACCGTTATAAGCCTTTTTCCCAGCAAGTATTCGAATACTTTTCGTATGGTATTCGAATACTTCATCAGGTATTCGAATACTGCATCCGGTATTCGAATACTTTATTGACAGCAAGAACACTGTTTCGTATTTTGGGCATAACTTGAGTTATACTTGTCGGATTGATGTGATCTTGGTCTCGTTGGAAAGATAAAAGAAAGATCTACAACTTTTATGAAGACCACAAGATCCAAATCCATCATCTTAGATACGAAAAATTGTATGGAAGGCAGCAACAAAATTAAACAACAAATTTTAGTTCAAATGTGTTCTAGCTTGCTTCCAACCACTTTTTGTGAAAGATCTTGACTTGATAAATATGTTTTGAAGTTGTAAAATATGTCAAAGATCTT
The DNA here is from genome assembly GCA_032173675.1 of Gastrolobium villosum. Taxonomy (NCBI): domain Eukaryota; kingdom Viridiplantae; phylum Streptophyta; class Magnoliopsida; order Fabales; family Fabaceae; genus Gastrolobium; species Gastrolobium villosum. Next base: position 24,767 of record JAVKPL010006182.1, read on the forward strand.
TTCCTTGGATTTTTCAAATTTATTTCAAGTATATAAAGATTATGATTATGCAATTTGAAAAAACACGTTTACCTTGAGAAAAACTTTGAGCTCATGCAATGCAATCTACCATATACCCTCACATATATTCTAAGTCCTAAAGATATATTCCAAATATGATTTTAGACTTAGCTTTATGTCTTGTGTCTTGGATCTTTTCTTGAACTTGATGCTTTGACTTGTTGGATATGACAATGCTTGACACTTTGTTGGTTTTGATCATTTTTCATCATGGTTAGTTATCTTTGATCTTGGTGTTGCTCTTCTAATTATTCCTTGTTGCTCTTGATCCAATGATCTTGCCACTTTGATATAACATTACTCTTCTTGTGTGGCTACATCGTACATCTTCAATATCCACATACGCTTAATGCTTTTTGCTCTTAACCAAAGCTCTTCTTTTTTTGTTGTTGCCATTTTGTTATCATCAAAACATACCTTGTATCTACATTGTAATTATGCAAGTTAAGCATTACAAACCAAGATATATTTATATGGTGGAAGAATATAATTTTCTCAATTTTCATATTTTTCTCCCCCTTTGACAACATCAAAAAGCATAAACCAAGATAAGCATAAAATTCCATTTCTCAAAACTTGTTATTTAGCAACAAAACAATAATGTCAAAGCAACTATTAAAGCTCCCCTTAATCCATGAATGGTTTCAAAGATAAAAGTGTGAGAATTCTAGGTTCAACAAACATCATTTTTACCTTTTTAGTGCATTCTCCCTATTTCATCTTTATTTTTACCATTTCTCCACATGTTAGGTAGAAGTATTTATATTTTCTCAATTGTCACTTATTCTCCCCCTTAGGCAACATCAAAAGGAATTAAATAGCCAAGGCATATAATAGAGCATCCAAATGATTCAAGTAAGTGCGAATATGCCATGGAAGTGGATTTAAACCTCGAAGTGCTCAATATATCATAAATCCAACACAAATGATCCATACAAGTCAAGATACCCAATATGGGCATATAATCCAAGTATATAGCCAAATTGCCAAAATATCTAGGAAATAAAATCAATAAAGCAAGAGATATCAAGACAAATGATTGCTCTGATTTTTGCAAATTGTAGGCATATGACTAGCATGACTTTGATAATAGCATGCATAAGATTCGTTGACTTGTATTAAGCGAGTGAGTTTAATAGCATAAATCATTCGACATATCTACACAAATTTCTATAGCAATATCATGTCATATGCAAGCAAATACAGAGATTAGGAGACTTAGCTAACTTATGGAGTATTTTGCAAATTAAACCTTTTTGAAGTATCTCCAA
>JAVKPL010006183.1:0-25773 GCA_032173675.1 Gastrolobium villosum
TATGATAACCGATGGCTAAGTGTGGAGATATTTTAATGTTAAAGTGAGATTCACTCTTTTACGTTTGGGCCGTGGCCCAAAGGGAAAAAAAATGGGTTCAACATAATGTTCAAGGCTTTCCCAACTTATGCACTAGCCCAATAAATTATAACTAAGAGTTTATTCCTTGCAATAAAATTAATCACATACTTTTAATGAGTACTCATATAATTCTAAGTAGTGTTATGCTTTCTATATGTTATAATTAAATTATTCCTAAACTCATAACTAGAATGCCTCATGCATAAAATAGGTACTCACCTTCCAAGGTAATATCAAATAATTCCCTAATTTAATTTAACTTCGTCCTAAAGCAAACATTTGTATAATCCGAAGGCAAGTACTCTACCACAATTTTGTTTGACAATTAAATTGACTACTAATTAAACGGGATGTTACACTCTCTCCAACTTGTTTTGAAGTTTGTCCCCAAACTTCGCCTTACCATTCCAAAATGGATCTAAGTCTAGCACTGACACCTTTACACCATGCCATACAATTCATTGCATTCATACAACCAGCTATAAAGGTCATCAACCTCTGAGAGCATTACCAACAAGTTGTACTCTACAAGACCATTAAATAATATCGATACGTCAAAATTTTATTCTTACGGAAGGGGAAAAAAAATCTTCCTAAGCTTACTCCTAATACGAGCAGTTTCATGAGTTCCTTTTAAACATCAACCAATATCATAACACGCAAGTAGGATAAAACAGACAAAGAACTTACTAAACCAAGAAACTCCACCTAAAAAAAGATATTTGTAATAGCGCTCAATGTTTTAGAACACAATTAATAGACAACTAAACCAATCCATTTTGCAAAAATACTACTTCACTTTATAAATTTTATTAATTATGTCTAGCATAAGTCTACGTGATTAACCTTCTAGGCACCCAATTCAGAACTATAACAAATAAAACATAACAATAAACAAATGGCTTCTCACAATCTCTTTATTATCGCTCACCCTTCATATCACACTATACTATTTAGTCTACTGATCAAAAATTTAAAGGTTTTCTTATAAAGTGCAATCAACAATTCAGTGGCTTACTTCAAAATTCTTAAGAATGCAGGGGTTCAACTAAGTGGTATTACCTCCTATTACCTGTACCATTATTAGGTTTATTATCGAAAATTTCTAATCACAACTGTTTCTCCGACACAATGCACATGTTACCATTTAGAATTGCCATTATCTCTTACCTAGTCATTACCAAAGACACGGATGAATTCACTAATCAAAGAATTTAAGCAAGTAAAACAGAACATATTCCATTCTAAATCTTACACGAACAGAATCATAAAACTTCTATCCTACCTTTCATACCTATCACTTTCAAATCATAGACACATATTACAATTTGAAACAGACCCGAACACAATCCCACCAAATGGACCAAGTGTTCATAAAGCAAGTTCACAATAGTCCCACTCAAAGTTCCTAGCTGCAATTAAATTTGCATTCAAGGGACCAGTAATATTTTATGATATGAGACCCCATGCATGAACAACCTCGGTTTCAAAATTCCTCAAACAAATGACTACCCACATCTATACATGCAGCAATCTACCTATCCGATGAGAACCTTTCAAAATAAGAATAATATTTCATGATGTATTTAAACAATTTCAAAATGAATATCAACTTTTAAGCATGAGGTTTACAACAGCATATTTAATTCACAGGTTGAATATGGTTTCGATTAACAGTAATTAACCAAAGTCAGAGTGCTCACGTCAAATTAAACTCTCATCTTACTCTCTCAGTTTTCATATTAGATGTCCAACGAGTTGTGCAAGCATAACGAAAAGTTCTACTTAGTACTAGCTCTAGCGGCATATCAAAATAATTTAATAATTAGCAGTTCCCCTCAACATGAACCAAAAGTAAGGAAAATTCATATTAATCCTTATTTAACACTTGGACACACAAGCAATTAAATCTAGATAGTGGTTTATTCCAACATTTAACCCATATAATAAAATAGTGCAATCAAATCATATAGTGGATAGGTGTGATTTAAGGGTTGATTTTCGTGACAAAATATAGTGTTCTTTTGGGAATCTAATATGGTGCATCAAGGTGAGAACATGGTAAGTAATGCTGTATCAATTCGGGTTATAGCACAACAAAAGGTATTAATCAAGAAGGTTGAACAACTCATACATAAAGTGCAAAGTACTTAATTAAAACAAATTTCCCTTTATTAGCCCACCAAAGAAAGTCACTTGTACTTTAGACGCTACTTTAACAGTACTTATACAGAACAAATTAAATCAAGGGCCAAGCATAATGCACAGCTCAATATGTTCGGCTCTAAGTCACTCAACAAGAAAATAGAATTATGCAGTGTTAAGGAGTATTTCGAGTGACCCTAAGGTTTGACGATTTTAATGTAAATATTCGTTAGAAGTGATGAACCAACGTGACCAAATTAATAATATAATGTTCATAAAATAAACCAAACTTAAAGTTCCATATACCAGCAGCCATCAGGTTTCAGAACTTAGTGCAACTAACAGGTATGAGCTCCTAACAGTCAAAGCTTATAAATAGTTGAATTTCAATATCTCTATTTAATCCCCCAATTATGTCATTAGTGCATACTATCCATACCCATACATGATTTAGACAAACAGTATAGTAACCAGTTAGAACCTTCTGATGCTTACTCGAGCAGGAATTTTGGCAAGTCTCAATTAACTAACATAATAAAATAAACCAATTGAGGTGTAATTATGGGTATTCTCATTTTACCTATTTGGTCCACTATGTTCTAATTTTAGTCTAGATAATCTTCAAATAATCACCACATAAAATCCGCTGCAATAATCAGAAACGATAAATTTATATGCAAGTCTGAAAGTGGTCCAAGTCACACAAAGTAATTCAATAAGTATGAATTAAAGTAATAACTATCGCACACATGAAGGACAGGGAGATAGGAGTCAAGTATCCTCCCCTACACATCACCCATTTTGTTTAATGGTTTCTTTCTCAAAAATGATATCTAGTGCCAACTTACCACTATGAGTTTTGTAAGACAGCAGACCCTACATGTCTAAACCTTTAATTAGCTTTATCTCTACATTCTAAGGCATCATCCGGACCTACTTAGGTGAGTGACCTATCCCTACATAAATTTTCATAATTAAGTTACTACTACTCAAACCGTTTAATCCCTTACGCAATTAAATAACATAACAGAATTAGTAAATATTAACAGTTTCTACTACCCAGTTATATACTACAATCACAGTATACGAAAGGTTATAAATAACCTTAATAGCAACATTCATTACCTACAGATAACTTATCATCATCCACAACTAGGATATCACCAAAACATTCACACCAAATATATGTATACAAAACTTTGCTTATAAATCATAGAAAACAAAGTTAGTAATTCATCCACACCTGGTGTTCAGATACATGTGTACCCTGTGATAACCATGATTATGCACATACAAATTGCGCGATAGTGAGTTGATCAGGCTCACCACCCAGCAAGAGGATGGGCACAGTCATGTTTAATACAGTGTACTACCAGTATCATCACACCTCCATCGATGTAACTTAACCTAGTAACTCATTCACAACTAAGCTTAAACAACAACAATACAACGAATACATACAATTAACCAAAATACCAGACTACAGTCATTCAATAAGCGGCACACAATTCAATCAAAAACAGACATCCTGAACCAACTGCTCTGATACCAATTAGTGTAACACCCACTCTTGTATGCATCCAAGAGGGTTGTTTGCTAAATCGTATTAGAGTTGCAGCGGTATGAAGCTCATTAATTTTAAAACTTTATCAAATAACATTCAAATTGGAGACTTGAAAAAAAGTCCAGGTTTGATCCTCATAAAAATAATTTGAGAGAGATGAGGTCGTTTATCGAACATAGAAAATTTCATTGATAAAACCCTTTGCTGAATTTTCTACGCTTTTCAGAAAACCTTGCTGTCTTATAAAATCTGAATAAAATCGAATTTAGATGCGATAAAAAAATATTCCAAGCTTCTGAAAAACTAGACATCCGGGGCATCGCGTACATATAAATTATGCGCGATTCGGAGGTGAATAGCCCCACGGAACAGGACACGTAAAACGCTTGTGAATCCTGTCCGTTTTCTGGAAACAGGCTGTGAGGCGAAGCTCACTGAAGTTCGTACAGGTTTCGTATCAAAATGAGACCTGCACAGTTTGAAAGTACATTTCCGGGGCTTCGCGTGCATATAAAATAATAGTAAATCGGAGTTCGTTTGCCCCTTGAAACATGACCCGTAAAGTACCGGTAAAACTGTTAAAATTCAGCACTTAATAAAACGTTCAAAAATTCTTTTCACAAAACGTTTTCCAAACAGCCGTTGTTCATAAAAGACTAAACAGAGTTAAAGTAATAATTTCAACCATCATCTAAGTTTTCGAAGTATACAAGAATATACAGTCATCCAGCAATCACGCAGCAACAGCCAAAGTCCAATCAGTAATAATCAATAGCATGCATCCATATACTCACGTCTTCAAGTGTGCTTTCCTTTTTCCTACCATTTTATGAAAATAGCAGCCCCAAAGGGGTGAGAATAATCCCAGTAGTGTGGCAACAAAACCAATAATATAACAGTATTAACTAGGCACAAAATCATAAACAGTCACTTCAACATATCCTTGTTCCTTTTTTTTTTTTCCTTTTCATCATATTCATATATATAGCGCATATAACGCCTTTCCTTTTCATCATATTCATATATTGCGTATATAACGCCTTTCCTTTGCGCTTTTAGCACCGTCGTGCGCGCACTTCACAGTGGAATCAAATATCCCTTGGCACCTGAGCTCCATGTGGATTCCATCTGTGGGCCTATGCGGACTGATGCCAAGTGTCCCATACCCCGGTACCTTGGGGATGCCTATATGATGCTTGCTCAAACACATGGTCCTGTACATAACTATTCTAAAAAGCAAAACCTATATGCTCTTGGTACATGCATGCCATGCTATGCTTTCACACACAAAACGTACAAAAATGCGATATGATGTAAGGTGCATGCTTATATACCTTTCATATAGCCATCTCGGCACATATACTTTTCATATGCGTTATGCTGCCACATAACGTCTTTACCTCATAATCATATAGCCATCACGGCACATTTTTGGCAGTTTCCTTTCATCATAAGAAACATAATACTTTTACGGAATATGGAGCATCATGTCACAATTTTATACCAGTAGTCAATAGTCACATTAGGTAATATCGCCTGACACTTACCTCGTGTCCAAGCCATAATCAACAGCACCAAAATTCAGTCCACACTCTAAGGTTGATGTACACCTAAACAAGCACAACCAAAACAAGGTTTCAAGCTTTGATTCCTATGATGCATAATAATTTTATGCCCCCAACTCAGGTACATAATCGGTTTGCTCAAGGTTCTCATAAAATAAATTCCCTGACTTCATGCCATTTCTAACTTGTTATTGAAACAAAGTCCTAGGTTCTGCCAATTAATAAAAGCCACAACAAAATCCCAAGGTCTCATATATATATATATATATTGGTTTGATTTTTTAGCTCTCATATTGCAGCTCGCTATTTTTCCTTCACCCAACTTCTACTCACATCCTTAAGTCATGACTAATTAACCCTTCTTAACATGCTGTTTTCAATCTTTCAACAAATACAAAGTCAAATATCTTTTTGTAAATTTTCAAGAAGTGGTCCCGGCTGTTTTGAATTCAATTTAATATACCCAAAAATCTGATTGGCTAGAAGACATTAGGTTCAAGACTTTTACTCACATTTTCAACCTTGGTGCGCTAAAAGAGGGACTAAAACAAGGTGTCCACCTTGTTTTTTTTTTTTTTTTTTTCATTCAAGTAACACGGTTTAGACACAAGTAAAGCTAAAGCTAAAATCAATCATTCTAATTCAAGATGCTGTCCCACAAAATTCATGAAAGCTATATTTCTCTGCTCCAAGGTTTAATCTTTAAATTCACATGCATCAAAGCTAAAGACTTTACAGCTGGACAGACAAGGAAAGATGAGGACAACACACTGCCTAAGGTGCGTTTAGAGGACTCCTAAGTATGCTGTACACCTAAGTCTCATACCTGTAAAACCTACTAGTTGGTTAATCAAATGACAACCCAATAATAAAGAAACTATCTCCAAGCTCACAAGGTTAAGCCTTACGGTTTACCTAGGCAATGTCATGGCTGTTCAAAGAATGGCAATAAAGAAATGAATGACAGAGAAATCTTGCACCTTTTAACATACAAATACCAACCGAATAGTGAGGGGAGAAGGGTTAAAATTTTGATCCTTACCTCATTGTAAGTACCTCAGCGTCCACCATTCAGCCAAGGAACCATCATTAAACTTTTGCTCTAAACTCTTTACACTCCACTCCCAACATTTTCAGCTACAAGTAGGGGAAATCCCTTTAGAGATCGAACAGAGAAGGATGGGACCAAGAGGTAAGGAAGCACCATACTTCCTTGAATTGGCGGAACCGTGTACAAGAAAAAAAACAGAAAGTTAATGCTAAGCTTGGTTCACGGTTTGCATAACAGTGTTGAGGCCATGGAAAAGTATTAACAATTATAATACTCTCCTAATCAGACATGAGAGGGCCGAAAGGTGCACCAAACAGGTAGGAGTGACCAGAATAATACTCCTAGCATGCACATAATAATCGAATGAGGCAGAAGAGGGACATGGTGTTCGAGTTCTTACCTTCCATCAAGCACTCAAGGTTAAACCAGAAACCACACTCTACTAGGCTCCAAGCAAAACGGACCAGCTGCATGTAATGGGAGGCGACTCACACAAGACAGAATCATGCTCCAGCAAGGAAAGAGAAAACTTAATCAGCATAAGGTCTGGTATGAATGAACGAAGAGGCAACGGCAGTTTACCTCACCTCCTTAAAGGAGGACCTTTGACCGAACAAGAGGAGAAGATATTGGATGTATGCTGAGATTTCACTCTGCATGCAGTGGACATCTTTGACAAATCAGCTGAACGAAGAAGAGACATGGAATTAAGGAAAATTCCGCACTGCTTGCTCAAGGATACACAACCGAATTAGAGGGAAAGGATGAGTGGCTCGATATCTTGTTGCCTCCTTAAGTGCCTACGGTACAGAGGAAGATGAAGATGAAACAGATACACCCTTAACTCTCCTTGAAATTCTCCTTGCGGTTGCGGTTGAGGAGGTGGATGGGTAGAGGCTGAACTTAACTATCGGATATGATTCTTAATGAGTGTATTGTTCCTGACGGAGGTTGGTGAGAAGAAGATGATACTGATTACTTTCTTCTCCTATTTCGGTTCCAGGGGCGTGAAGTGGTCATTTTGAAGTGTGGAGAATTTGATTGCTTGTACAAGAGCAACCTATGACCGCGATGTAACAAGAAGGACACAAGGGTATTCTCAGCTTTGTTGTCGAACATGCAAGAGAAAAAGGGGAATAATGTGGCGGACATGCAGGGAAAGGGAAGGAGGATATGGTTTACGGTTTATGAGACTTGCCTTAGGAAGACTCACGGCTTTGGGAAATAAGTGGAAGAGTAGAAGATGCAATTCTTAGGCTCTTCTCAAGGTGCCTACGGTCATGAAGGACAACAGAAGTGGCAGTGGGTTATACTTCCCTAGAGGTGCTTGGATGACAATGCGCAGGAGTTGGTCTTTCTTTGACACAAGGAGAAGTGCAGACTTATAGGGAGGGAAGAGGCTCGGCTGAACACAAAGAGGGTGGAGGCCAAGTGTCCCACGAGATGCAGGTGGCGGACATGCACAATAGATGGAGAGATTTTTCTTTGACACTTGGTGTCCATGCATCAGCCGAAAATGAGTTGGATAGGGAAAGAATTTTCAGCCAATAAAGATGCATGCAGGTTGCTTCTCTCTTATGATAACCGATGGCTAAGTGTGGAGATATTTTAATGTTAAAGTGAGATTCACTCTTTTACGTTTGGGCCGTGGCCCAAAGGGAAAAAAAATGGGTTCAACATAATGTTCAAGGCTTTCCCAACTTATGCACTAGCCCAATAAATTATAACTAAGAGTTTATTCCTTGCAATAAAATTAATCACATACTTTTAATGAGTACTCATATAATTCTAAGTAGTGTTATGCTTTCTATATGTTATAATTAAATTATTCCTAAACTCATAACTAGAATGCCTCATGCATAAAATAGGTACTCACCTTCCAAGGTAATATCAAATAATTCCCTAATTTAATTTAACTTCGTCCTAAAGCAAACATTTGTATAATCCGAAGGCAAGTACTCTACCACAATTTTGTTTGACAATTAAATAGACTACTAATTAAACGGGATGTTACACTCTCTCCAACTTGTTTTGAAGTTTGTCCCCAAACTTCGCCTTACCATTCCAAAATGGATCTAAGTCTAGCACTGACACCTTTACACCATGCCATACAATTCATTGCATTCATACAACCAGCTATAAAGGTCATCAACCTCTGAGAGCATTACCAACAAGTTGTACTCTACAAGACCATTAAATAATATCGATACGTCAAAATTTTATTCTTACGGAAGGGGAAAAAAAATCTTCCTAAGCTTACTCCTAATACGAGCAGTTTCATGAGTTCCTTTTAAACATCAACCAATATCATAACACGCAAGTAGGATAAAACAGACAAAGAACTTACTAAACCAAGAAACTCCACCTAAAAAAAGATATTTGTAATAGCGCTCAATGTTTTAGAACACAATTAATAGACAACTAAACCAATCCATTTTGCAAAAATACTACTTCACTTTATAAATTTTATTAATTATGTCTAGCATAAGTCTACGTGATTAACCTTCTAGGCACCCAATTCAGAACTATAACAAATAAAACATAACAATAAACAAATGGCTTCTCACAATCTCTTTATTATCGCTCACCCTTCATATCACACTATACTATTTAGTCAACTGATCAAAAATTTAAAGGTTTTCTTATAAAGTGCAATCAACAATTCAGTGGCTTACTTCAAAATTCTTAAGAATGCAGGGGTTCAACTAAGTGGTATTACAATTAAACGGGATGTTACACTTCCAATCATTTACGTCGAATCACAGAGAACTACTTCACCTCAATCCTTGCACTGAAACTTACATTAATCCTTGCACTTAAACTACTCGTCCGTTCTTGCACTGACAATTATACCTCAGCTCACTAACAAATCTTATCATTTTCATCTTGACATTACACATTAACTCTTTTGCTGACCACATGATTCCACACTCTCTGCACACTTTACACATCAGTTCTTTCGTTAACCACTTACTTTTTCACTTTATTGTCACTTGGTTCGTATACTAATCACTTGATTTCACATTAAGTTTTACATTCATTCATTAACTAATCATACCATCTCACCTTATTGTTATACAACAATAACCCATAAAATCATGCTATCGTTCTAATCTATTGCCTGCTACGGCTCACATAACATACGCTCAATACTGTAGAGCAACTCATCAATTTTCCTAATCACTTCCACCCTTGGTGGTTGTAAAATATCCCTTTACCTTGAAAATACCTCTACTCCGTCTGTCACTCCGTATCAAATACCAATATTTTCATAAGCGCACTACTATTAGTAGTACTTATACATATACCACAAGATCGTAATTTCTTTACAATTCTCATTACTTTCGTACACATGACTGTACATCTCAACCATCCTGTTCCTTTATCACTGATACGTCTGCCAATTTGAGTCGACATCCACTAACTGCAATAGTGCCTTCATGGTACATATATCTTGTGTCATCCATGGCGATTCCTTCACTTTTCCTCATACATATTACACATAATAATATACTCATCATTAGTTTACCTCACTTGTGTTTAGTCAACGCTATCTCTTTATGGAATTCACTCTCATATTTCAATACCTCTCATATTACCAATCTACCAGCATCATACTTTCAAGTGGTCAAATCTCGTAGGATTACTCATCGAATATTCTATTTGCTTCTCTGCTTGAACCATCCCAATTCATTCAAGTGCACCCCACTTGTCCTGGTCTCATAATTGCTAATCCAACATGACGTATTTAACTCACACATACGCATATCTATTCCCTTTTCTCAATAATTCTTCAAGTGCAAAATCTCTCGCCTTGATGAAGTCTATTCACCAAGACCACTTGTACATAATTGTCTTACTATTCTACATATATACTTGGAATTTCCCAATCTCATAAGTTCATCTCTGTTATATGTTCATTTTTCATAGTACTGCAAAGTTCGTCTAAGCTCATATTGTACATATCATAAATTGTACACCACTGTTGCTTATAATACGCTTTTCTCTTGACTTTCATCGAAGTCAGATATAATATTTAAATCTGTTTCCTTATGCCTTCTAATATTCATACTTGTCTTACTGTCGTCCTTTGTCCATGGAGCAGTTGACACTGCAGCCACAACATCAGGCTAAATACTCACATTCGGTGCTTCAAGCTTACTACGCAGGCTTCTTATGATGACCACACATGTAACACAAAGGAATGGGTTGATCAGACCCACACTAAGGAATTACATATACAGTAATCGATAAGAATCTACATACAACTATGCAACACATAACACATCTATATATATTATCAGAGTTCCCTAACAAAACTGCTCTGATACCATAAAATGTAACAGCCCGTTGTACACCGGTATTGTTAACATTAATTATGATATTAAGCGCAGTTACAATCACGGCAATTCATTTAGTAAAAATGCAAATAAACTTTTTCTGATTATTACGCGAGCAGTTAAAGTATAAAAAGCATAATAATTAAAAGCTGTGATCGTAACTGAGACACTAGTGGAAGACTTACTTAAACTATTTATACAATTTTTTTTTACTACATATAAGACACTAAGGGGTTCCCATAAACCCACTTAGCCAATTCCTCACTTTTTACGTTTTTACCACTTAACCGGATTTGCTAATTTGTTTTTCTACGAACACAAAATAAAAATCCAAACTTAAACTCCAGGTTATCTTTTTTCCTTATTCACTTACCTTTCTAACAAGCTATCACACACTCGATTCCAAGCTCGTGAGCTCCGGTTATCGCCGTTTGAAGTTGGACAAACAACATTGCCTACCAACTCCAAAACAGCCTAAAACCTCCAATCTTCACGGAATAAACTGCACCTAACCGTCCAGCCACTGTCTCTCAACCTTTTACACCATAAACTAGACACCTCAAACTTCGATTTGATATATCGTATGCTTAATTTGACCAAGTAACGAAGCGGGAATTAATTTCCCTAAACTGCCCCAAATCTGCCCACTGAAACAGGACAGAACAGGGCAGAACATGCCATCAGCCACCATGGACTGCGCACACCACCAATGATCCTAGGATTTTGACACAACGTAGGGGACATCTTAAGCTTCAAAATGGCATATGGCACGTCCCAATCGGACCACTATGGAGAGAGATATGCTCTCCCGAAGTTCACCCAAAAACTGCCAATTCTACAGAAAATTCGCCAGAGTTTCCTTTGTATTTCCTAAAATCCCCAATTTTGCATAAGTTGTTTAACACTACAATTATACCTGAAATCCAGCAAAATCCAATGGGTGGCACACACAAGGACCAACAACGCCTTGGGGCACTTACAAACCAATCCAATTTACACTTAAAACATAAACAGTTCACCTTCAAATCTTTTATAGTTTCAATCACCAACCTTCAATTTCATGCATAAATCATCATACAGATAATCATAATTCTAAAGTAGGCCTAAAGCTCTTCCATCATAATAAGCATACATCCATGGTATATTTACAATACTGAATTACAATTACACTTACACTTTAATTTCAATTTACAATAATCCACATATTACAACTTTACTTAACAATGAATTCATAACTAAAATGACAAATATAATACACTGAAGAAAAATATGCATCACTACTCCACTCATCATCATGCAGGCTTCTTGCCCGCTACTCCATATCCACTGGTACATCCTGAAACAAATGCCCCGAGACGGGGTGAGATATACGGATATATCTCAGTAACCAAGAGGTTCTGGAGAAAACTCCGCCCAATGGTTCACTTCGATGTATATCAATAATATAAAACAACATCACTGTTATAAAACGGGATAAAGCAAGGGATTTAGAGAAAGGGGGGAAATATCAGAAAATAACTACGACATGCGGGATGGTAGCTACCAATGCCACGCCATGTCCTCGGCTATACGCCTATGGGTACTACCCCTGGCGTGTTCATAGAACAACCCACCAAGGTACCCCTTCCAACCATATACACCCGAGACTACCTAGTGTGCTCCTATCCGGATAACACACCACGACCCTGGGTCAACTGGAACCCCCTCTCAGAGACCTATCCAGTGGCAGTCCGGAAACTTGCCAGAAGGCTAAAATATCTACTGGCCAGAGATCTGGTACATAAGTACCCACTGTGATAATGCATATACATGCTCATGCTGTTCTACACTACTCATCTATGTAGCAGCGATACGACACGCGACACGCGACACGTGACACGACACGATACGACACTCCGACACGTCAATCCTAAAAAATTATGGATTTCGACACGTTGGGACACGTTTTAATATTAAATAATATTTTTAATTTATATAGTGTATATTTCATTTAATATTTAATAATTTAACAAAAAAATGAAACTAAATTAATAATACCCATCAACACGTTATAAAGATGGAAGCTTTAATAAAAAATAAAAAAAACTGGAATGAGAGAGATATAATATCAGATAGAGAGAACAAATCATATTAGAGAGAAAGATCAGAGAAAATGAGATACAACAAGTGCGTAATAGGAATTGACAACAATGATGCTGAGATGATCTCTTATCTACTTAAGGGGAAAAAAGACAAAAAAAATAAAATTGATATGATTAGGTAGAAGCTTTATTAATATATTTTAATTTTTTTTGTAAAAAATTTAAAATAAAAATTTTATAAAAAAAATTTAAATTTTTTTTTTAAAATAAAAAAAATTACGAAAATGCCATTTGACCGTGTCGGACACGGTCAAATTCGCGTGTCGGAATGGTCAACGTGTCGGAAAACGGTCAAATTCGTGTGTCGGAATGGTCAACGTGTCGGAAAAAGTCAACCGCGTGTCCGACACCGTGTCGGAGCGTGTCGGAGCGTGTCGCCGTGTCGGAGCGTGTCGGACCCGACTCTTCCTATTTTTACAAGTGTTCGTGCTTCTTAGCTACTCATACACATTTCCTACCGTTGCCATCAACTAGCAAGGTGGGACATAAAAGGGGAACAAGCCCCAGTACCAAGAGGTTACCTTTCTTTTTCCTTCCACTGAGCTCCGCCGAACTCCACTTACAGCTTGATTCCCAGGGAACGCCTACACAGAGGACAATTCCACGCACTTAGGACTTTAAACCACTCATGAATTTCAACATAACCTGTGTAAATCACATCGCTTACCCCAATCCACTTGGTCCAGGACCAAGGGCAACCACTGTTTCACTGTTCCAAGTTTATATCCACGTACGGCAACCTATACAACCATGCATAGCCGTCAGTTTCAGTCAAAATACGTCAAAACACGAAAAACGTCAGATTTCATCTCCCCTCCTATAGGGTTCGGCCAAAACAATGTTATATTGGGTTTTATTTTTCTAAATTTTCTTTCTCATTTTATTTCACTTACTTAGGTTACCCAAAGGCTAGTTCAATCGCCGTTTTTCTGTTTTACGACTTTTACGCAACATTTTGCGAATATTACACTTTAGGCACATTTTGCCACTTTCAACACTTATTATTTTTACATTGATCCTTCCACATGTCAATCACCACACAACCCATCTAATGACTTTTTCATCACACAACTCAACACCAAAGTTTTCTAAAACATCAATTTGCTCACTTATACATAAATGGCCGAATCTTTGTTAGCCAAGCCAAGGATTTCCACTCAATTCCTATGGTCCACAACTCACATAATCACTTCATATCATCATATAATCACACTACAATTCACTATACCACACATTAACACAAAACTCAAAAATCCATTTCATGCACTAATTTTTTTCTAAGTTAAAATTCACTTTTTTCGCTTAGAATTTTCATTGCATTTCTAGCATTAATACATCATTCTAGGACATTATCATCTAATAGACATTTTCCATTTGAGCTCTCTAACATCACAAATCAAACAAGCCCTCTTTAGGGTGTATAAACAATTTCAAAAATAAATCTTCAAATCAATCCATGAGAGGTGTTGAAACTTACCCACAATTACGTCACAAGACTCCTCCTAGAACTCCACAAGCAATGGCTCAAGAAATCAACCCCAAAATCACAAAATTCCCAAAAATTCGTGGCTGTATATGCCTTTTTTCTCACAATAGAGAGGGTTTTGAGGGAAACTAATCGGTGGGTTGTGTTCGGATGATGATTTCCATCGAATTTCAAGACAAGAATCGTCCGATTCGGTTAAGAATTGATGAAGTTATGAAGAAATCAATCAAAGCAACAAAAAAAAATGAAAATGGAAGGGGGAGGGGCTGTTCCACGGGGAAGAAGAGAGGGAGGAGAGAGAAAATGACATGTAAATGTGACTTTTAAGTCACTTAAGCCATAGGTGGGTCCCACACGCGATTTAACTTTAATCAATCACTAATTTCAACCATAAATTCATGACCTACATATTTTTCTTGTTCATGTCATATTTTTGTTTCCTAAAAATATTGATAAAAATTTCATGTTTATCGGTACAATTATACCGCAGTATTTTTACACCAGAAAAATCACTATTCATCAATTTTTCCCGAATTTGCCTATCCTCTCGATTTTTCGTTCTGAATCCATTTCCAGGGTTATTTTTATAATCTGAGACCTTCTACTCAATTTTTATCTCCCTAGGGTTGTGTGCATGGCTAATTACCATTTTGGCCTTTCTTTGTATTTTGGCCTAATCTTTAGGATTTTCACTAATTCTTCACTTAATCACTCATTTAATATTTTAATACTTATTTTAAAATTGCAAGGTGTTATAGTTACTCTAGTACATATCTTTATTTACCCTGGTACACACCCAGTTTGTAACACCCCGTTATACTCCGGTTGTTAACATCCATAATATTTAGCATACATAGCGGAAGACTTTATTTTAAAGAATAATAAAGCGTCTTATAAAAATAAGAGTAAACTTTTCTCAAAATATTTTTGAAAATATTTTCAATCGTTCATCTGATATATTACATTAGCGTGACATTAACGTATAAGTCTACTAATTAAAACCATTGTCCATCTCTAGGGATGTTCATGGGTCGAATCGAACCGGATTTCTTGAAAAACCGAACCGAATTGGTTTAAATGGTTCGGTTCGAAAGTGGTTCGGTTCGGTCCAAAAATGGTTCGGTTCGGAAGTGGTTCGGTTCGGAACCGGTTCGGAAGTGGTTCGGAACCGGTTCGGGTCGACCCTCTTTCGAAAAGAAAAAAATTTAAAAATTTAAAAAATAAAGTTTTAAAAATTAATTTGGTTTGGTTTGAAAATGGTTCGGTTCGGTTCGGAAACGGTTCGGTTCTTAATCCGGTTCTAAAAACTGGTTCTGTTCTTTAACCGGTTCTTAAAATCGGTTCGGTTCATGAACCGGTTCTTTAAAAACCGGTTCGGTTCATGAACTAGTTTTTTAAAACCGGTTATTTTATGGAGCGGTTCGGTTCGGTTCATGGTTCGACGCACTTTTTTGGTTATTTTGCACACCCTTAGCCATCTCACATCGAACATCAAGTTGTTGCACACGCAGTGATAACCCACCAGCTATCTGGTACCCAAAACACCAAGGCAAGCAAGGAATGACATCCAGCTCTAGAACATCAACAAATTTTCCAAATTGCTCCTTTATAGCCACATTTGACTGATCGACTTGATAGCAACCTAATGCTTGACCCATCCTTCAATTCTGCACTACAAGAATACTACTCTTTCATCAAAACTATATTACAAATTGAAAAATGAAAATTTAGCATTTCGCCTCCACCAATCTCTTTTAACTTCCCAAAATATAATACGTCTCAAATATGGCATATGCAGGTTATGCATGCACGTGTTGTAAAATAGTTTAGTCACAACTGTCTCTAGTAGTTTAGTTACTGTAACAACTTTTAGTTATAACAACTTTCAGTTACTAGCATTTAACCACCAATGTATTCGGTTTTGTGGGATCGACAAATCGCGAAAAGGAGAACCCTCGTTAAAGCTAACCTGCTTCGTTCTCGCGGAGGCTGAAGGCTGAGGAGACGACGGAGCCAGCGACGAGGGAGAAGTGGAAAATTAAGCACCAAAACACTGTCGTTTATTCAGAAGGAGAAGAAGGGGAACGAGGAAGAGGATTGGGACAAGTATGAGCCGTTGGATTTATCGAAAAATATGTTTAGATTCCTTTTTGAGTTTTTTGAGTAAAAATAAATAAAAATACGTGTTTTTTATTTTATTTTTTCTTTCAATAAACTATATGCATAATTAGGGGTGAAAGTGGGCTGGGCTGGGCCGAGCTTTGCCCCGTACAGCCCAAGCGTATGTCAAAATATTTCAATTTGGCTCGGCCCGATAGCATAGTATGAGTCTAACTGTTAGCCTGTCATGATCCATTTATAAAAAAACAAATTGCCCAGCCCGTTGGCCTGTTAATTTTTAACTTCCAAGTAGACCATGAATCAACTCCACAAAATACTCAAATTCTATTGTTAAAATAAAATGACAATCTTAACATCCAAACAGAACCATGAATCACAACAATAACTAAAGAAGTCAATCCATACTATGTAAATTAAAATAACTACATGAATACAACACATCATAATGACTACAGAAGTAGCCAAAAACTTATCTTCATATTTTCTCCCCTGCAAACTATGAAGCACCGACACTTCAAAACCCCTGACGTGTCGTGTCCGACACTTCCCGACACTCTCGGACACTCCGACACTCTCCGACACTCCAACAAGCGTTATAGAAATTCAAAAAAAGGTTTAAAGATTGCGTTGTGTTGAATTTTTAGTTCCAACTGTTAGATTGGTTGGATTACGATTAGTATTTTATTGAGTTTAATATAAATATTCGTGAAATCTTATGTTTCTTTGTAAAATTTATAAATATATAAGTTTAGACTCATTTTTCTGTTAAATTATTGAATATCAAATATAATATACACTACATAAATTAAAAATATTATTTAATATCAAAACGTGTCCTAGCGTGTCGAAATCTAACATTTTTTAGAATTAAAGAGTCGGAGTGTCGTGTCGTATCGTGTCACGTGTCCCGTGTCGATATCGGTGCTACATAGCCTGCAAATACAATTCCAAGGTTACATAAGTTGGCAAATAATTTGTAAATATAAAAAAAAAACAAGAATAAAGAATAGAAACAAAAAAAACCAAGATTAAGAAACAAAAAAACCTTTTAATAGATTCATATAGGCAATCTCACGTGCTGAGATGTTGGTTCTTCTTACATAAAATAAGGAATAACTCTAGTATATTAAACAAATGGGTCCTTCCTTAGTTTTTTTGTTTTTATGACCATTCACGTACTCTTGTTACTTCCTTGCACAACTTAACGTAGCTTTATAACCAGAATCGATGTCCACGAAGTTGAACTGTTGCGCTTTAAACTACGTTATGTTATTATCTTGATATTAAATCCAATTTCAAATGGTTAATTTTTTTTCCTTTATATCAAAATTCGAATTTTATTAGTAATAAATATTTTGCTACTTTATTTAAAATATCAAATGTATAATGGTTTGATTCAAATATTATGGTTATAGTAAGAAGAAAAGATTAGTTGAGTTGTAACAGCTTGTTAATCTCGATTTTTATCATTTTGACTGTGACAGTCTGGTAAATTTAAATCGTTTAGTAATAAGAAATGAACAGATAAATAGGATTTTTTTAATTATTATGAATTTTGTGTCGGAAAAAAAAATCAGTTAAAATGGGAATTTAGCTGAGTCGTGACGACTTGTTAACCCAAAATATTTTGGTTCGGGTCATTTTAGTTGTGACAGCTTGAAGACCCAAGCTCATTTCAAAAATCTATATTAAAAGATAAATTTATTTATTTCTTATAACAAAAGATTAGCTGAGTTAAGATAGCTTGCTAATCTTATAACCTCGGATTATTTTGGTTGCGACAGCTTGATAATTTGAAACTACTGAATTTGTATCAAAAAAATCATATTTATATTTTATAGAGAAAAGCAAATATTCTTAAAAGCTATTTATAATTTGCACAATTAATTTAAGGTAACCGTTTTGCAACGGATGTGTTAGGGGTGTAGTGGGATTAAGTTTCCACCCTTCCTTGCGCATAATTGGACTCTCGAACCTTTGATCTATAATTTTAAAGACCAGTTTGCAATATAAGATTTTCCAATTTTTACAAAGTAAATAAAATTGGTGGCGACTCCATTATTATTTTTTAAAATTTTGGGTCGTTACAGTTTTCAATGCTCATTTATATCCAAATACACATAATTAATATAATTCTCCATTAAATCATGAAATCATAGAATTCATGCATTAAGCATATAAAATCAAGAGAATTATATGCAATCATGGCACCAAAATATCACAATTAAGCCCTAAAATAACTCTCTTTTAGAAAGTTATCATTAATCAATTGACAGATATCCAAGCTCATCAAATTAAAAGATGACGTAATCAAATGAGATTTATATTGCACTCACATATTGATCATGTTTTATCCCATTTTTATCAAAGCAAGAAAACTATAATTGATTGAAGTCCATAATAATTGATTGAAATCCACAATGATTATTAAAAAAATGAGAAAAGTTCAAAAACCATCTATGTGCTATTGTTTTCAGTCAGATACACTTATATATATATATATATATATATATATATATATATATATAGAGGATGAATATTCTTATTACCAAAATTTTCTACTACCAACTCACTACCTATCTAATCACCATTGGATTATCATTTTCTCTTTTTTCAAAAACTTTTTAGCATTCTCTCTCTTTGATCCAATGGTGATTAGATAGGTAGTAAGTTGGCAGTAGAGAATTTCGATAGTATATATATATATATATATATATATATATATATATATATATATATATATATATATATAAATATAATTTTAATCACTTAACCCTTGTGATTTTTTTATCCACCCCCTCTTAATACTGTTAGAAATTTGACTAAATATGCTTATTTTACTCTTTTTAGAAGAAGAAAATAATGTAATAAAAAATTTAAGACCAAATATTATGAAAAATTAGAATACTTAATAAAAGACTAAAACCAAATATGTCTAAATAAAAAAATTAGAATAAGAACAAAAATTAGAAGAAAAAATAAGACCAAATATGTTAAATATCACAACAGTGACAGGAAAAATAAAAAATAAAAAAATAAAAAAAGTCTAAACGAAAAATATATATACTTAATAAAAAAAGTAGAAGAAAAACTAAGATAACAAATAAAATAGAACAAAAAGAAATCACAATTATGAGTTTTTTATATATTTGGTTTTCTTTTTTCTTTTTGTTTTGTCCTTGATCTTTTTTTTCTTTTTTATTTAGATATGTTTGATCTTTTTTCTATTTTATTTAGATATGTTTGATCTTTTTCCTACGTGGCACAATCTCGTTACCCGATCAGAATTAATGTACCAATCACAATCAATAAAAGAAAATGAAGAAAAAGAACTATTTAATTAATGTACTAATCACAATTAATATATCAATCATCAATCACAATTAATGTATCAATCACCAATCATAATTAATGTATCAATCCCCAATCACAATTAATTTTGATCACAATTAATGTTTCAATCAGGTAGGAAGTTATTTACCCGGTTACCTTGGTACATATCTTTATTTATCCGGGTACATACCTGGTTAATCTGGTACATATCTTTATTTACCCTGGTACACACCCAGTTTGTAACACCCCGTTGTACTCCGGTTGTTAACATCCATAATATTTAGCATACATAGCGGTAGACTTTATTTTAAAGAATAATAAAGCGTCTTATAAAAATACGAGTAAACTTTTCTCAAAATATTTTCGAAAATATTTTCAAGCGTTCATCTAATATATTGCATTAGCGTGACATTAACGTTTAAGTCTATTAATTAAAACCATTGGCCATCTCACATCAAACATCAAGTTGCTGCACACGCAGTGATAACCCACCAGCTATCTGGTACCCAAAACACCAAGGCAAGCAATGACATCCAGTTCTAGAACATCAACAAATTTTCCAAATTGCTCCTTTATAGCCACATTTGACTGATCCACTTTATAGCAACCTAATGCTTGACCCATTCTTCAATTCTGCACTACAATAACACTACTCTTTCATCAAAACTATATTACAAATTGAAAAATGAAAATTTAGCATTTCGCATCCACCAATCTCTTTTAACTTCTCATAATATAATACGTCTCAAATATGGCATATGCAGGTTATGCATGCACGTGTTGTAAAATAGTTTAGTCATAATTGTCTCTAGTAGTTTAGTTACTGTAACAACTTTTAGTTATAACAACTTTCAGTTACTAGCATTTAACCACCAATGTATTCGGTTTTGTGGGATCGACAAATCGCGAAAAGGAGAACCCTCGTTAAAGCTAACCTGCTTCGTTCTCGCGGAGGCTGAAGGCTGAGGAGACGACGGAGCCAGCGACGAGGGAGAAGTGGAAAATTAAGCACCAAAGCACTGTCGTTTATTCAGAAGGAGAAGAAGGGGAACGAGGAAGAGGATTGGGACAAGTATGAGCCGTTGGATTTATTGAAAAATATGTTTAGATTCCTTTTTGAGCTTTTTGAGTAAAAATAAATAAAAATACGTGTTTTTTATTTTATTTTTTCTTTCAATAAACTGTATGCATAATACATTAATAAATAAATAATAAAGATATAAAATGCTGAGATTTAAAAGTACGAGTAGTATTTATTATGATTTATGGTTTTATATTTAAAATTGTTTATGAAAATTTAGCAGAGATTTAAAAATTATTTTTCTTATTATATATAAATATTGGAATTTAATTTTGTTTTTAAGTTTAGATATTTACTGTTCGTGTTGCCATAGATTATAACATATGTGTCATTGATAAATGTACTAATTTTTTTGAAATGAAACGATTAGGAAAAATCAAGAAAAATGAAGAATCACAGGAATAAAACCAACATATGATAGGGGGTTGGGAATAATAAAGAAGAAATATTAAACCAAAGGAGAATAACAATAACAATATCAAATACAAGCAACACCAGGTTTTTTATTTTCAACCATTCATGAGAGTAGGTGACTTATTTCACAATTGTTGTTCTGGTGCAGATCTCAAGATACCCAAAGAATAGTGGTTTAATTTTTGAAAGCCTGATTTTTGAACAGAATGGTAAAGCGCAAACCCGAAATCTTATCATATATATTATAAAGGAAAACCATTTGTTGGAAAGTTTGATGACGTGTCGCGTTCTCCTTGAATTTCAGCTTTGTGTTCACACCTGAATGAATTTGAAATGTTTCCTGTTGTTATAGTAACTTTTTAAATTATTTTTTAAGCTTAAAATAAAAAAAAATCCTAATCCGATTAAAAAATATATTTTGACAAACACAATTAAATTTTCACTATCTATTTATTGGAAGACGTGAAAGTTGGATGCTGCAACAATTTATTGAACCTTATTGGAAGCTGCGAAAGTTGGAAGCTGCAGCAATTTATTGAACCTTATTGGGAGCTGAAAAGTTTCTTACAGTTTTGTCTTAGTAGTAGTTGAATTTTTTTTTAAATATTTGTTGTGCAAGCCAAGAGAAGTCGTGTATAAATAGAACATAATTTGCACGAGTTTTTCTTTGTTGAAATCGGGTCTGCTCGCATTGTTCATCTCATTTTTCTTTGTTCTCTCAAATCCTTCATCGTTTATGTTGTGTGGTATTATATCGTTAGTTATGGGCTCGAAATATGATTTTGTAAAGGATCTTAATCCGTCTAAGGAGGATTGGAAGATCAAAGTTAGGGTGGTTATGACTTGGAAGGTCCCTAATTTTCAGAATAAAGGTTTTGACGACAACATGGAGATGATTCTTTTGGATGAACATGTAATGGTTTTTCTCTTGTCATACCATTTGCAATTCTATTATGATATGTTTATTGTTTTTTTAAACTATTGTATGTATGCGTTTTGTAGGGTGGAAAAATCCATGCTACTGTGAAAGGATCTTTGCAAGTACGAAAAGAAATTAGCAAAGGAGGTGTCTATTTTATAAAAAAATTTGGAGTTGGTATGAATAGCGATAGGTTTAGGCCAACCAGACATGATTATCGTCTGTCTTTTAATTTGAGGACGGATGTTAAAGCGACATTTGATGCGGCTATTCCATTAAATGGAATAAGTTTTGTTGATTTCGACGTTATTGAAAACGATGCACCTGACTGTCCTTATTTAGTGGGTAATTTTTTCCCATTAATTGTATCTTTAATTAATTGTATTTTTAATTTATTCGTAACGTTATGGTGACCGCAACTTTTGTGTAGACGTGACCGACCTTCTTTATGGAATTGGCGAAGTTCGTGAGTATGTTGTGTCCGGCAGAAAAACAAAAACGATTGTGTTAGAACTTGACAACCTCATGTATCTTGCATTCTGCTTTGTTATTTGGATTTCATTTTAATATACACAAAATGCACTTCTTACCACCGCTTCGTTACATAGGGGTCAAAAACTTGAGTGCACTCTTTGGGAGCAATATATGGATGAGGTACAATCTTTCTTGGCAAACAATGAGTCACTGCAGAACGTTATAATAGTCCAACTTGCAAAGATAACGGGTTTTAGGTGTATATTTATTGTTTTGTTTGTTTTTTGTTTTTTGGATTCTGTCAGTCCAGCATGCAATCTTATTTTTGTTTTTTGTTTCTTAAATTTTTATATCCATTGTTATTTTAATGCATTTTCCCTCTCTTTTGTTTTCTTGATTGTCCAGGTAAAATTGGTATAACCAGTACCAAATATACGACAAAGATTGTTTTGGATTCTAGCGTTCCAGAAATTATAGACTTCAAAAAAATATGAGTTATAGAGGGGACTGATATTTCTGTTTTGCATTAGCTTCGCTTTGGTCCTATAATTTTGAAATAATTCTCGTCAACAATGTCCTCATTTGGTTGCTTTGCTATATGCCAACTATCCCCAAGTGTTAATGAGCTGAAATGTAATAAAAATATCATGCTATGTTGTTGACCCTTTTATCCTACATCTGCAATAAACTCTTATTGGTGCAAATTTTAAGAATTTTTTTTTAATATATATATAAAAAATATAATTTTGAATTTGGAAGAAAGCTGAGTGGGAGGAAAATTATTTATATTTTACCATAAAAAATAACTGAATTATTCATTTGCTTTTGTAAATTCAAAAATTAAATGCCTCAAATTTTCGATTAGCTTGCATCGGGCTTTGGTTTAGTGCATGCAAAAGATAGTATCTGTTATTGTATTGTGCTATTTTATGTTATAAACTACTGCTAACACAATACAATTAAAATTGAATGAATTTTTCTATGTACTTGCATAAAATTTGACTAGAATTCGAGTGAAAATGAATTTTGAAAAATTATTTTTGAATGAGTGACTAAAAAGGAGTTGTTTGAATAGCGTTAACTGTTAATTAAATTTATTTGTGTGAAATCAATTTTACAAAAGCAAAAAATTATCTTAGTTTTACAAGTTAAGAAAAATATGTATTAATTGTTAAGTAAATCTATTTGATTGAAATTATTTTTAAAAAGGCAAAAAGTTATCTTAGTTTTATAAGTTAAGAAAAATCTGTAATATTAAACGTGTGCATGACAACCATTCTATTCCCTAGCATTGTTTCGGAAAAGAAACAATTCTTTTCTATTTATGTGCCTTGGAACAGTTTCTGAGAAAAAAAGTGTTTGATACCATTTATTATTTTTATTCCGAGAATGAGAGTTGTATTTGATAACACAACAAATAATATAATAAAAAATAATTCCTACTGAATATAAAAAAAATTCGGATCATCATTTTCCTTTCCATATGGAGTGGTTGTGGTGGAGGCGGCGGCGGCGGTACGGTAGTGGTGGTGGCAGTGACGTGGTGATGATAGTAGTGGTAGTTGTGATGGCAATCACTGCGGCGATGACAGTGATAATGGTGGCGACAGCGGTAGTGTTGGGGATGGTGGTGGTTAAGGTGACGACATTGGCTGCGACAATGATAGTGGGGATGGTGGTTGGTGGCGGCGACAATGGTAGCTGTAAGAACCCACACCGTTAATTATGGTAATTAAGGATTTAATTGTGATAAATTAGGAAATGATTCCATAATTGACCATAATAATTATTATTTGGCTTAAATGATTATAGTAATTGAGTAAGAATGCTGAAAGTCGCTTTTTGAAAGAAAAGTGCAGATCCCAGTTTTGCTAGTCGGTATAAATGCGTATCGAAAAAGTATCTCGGAAAATTATAATAATTGCATGATAATTACTAGAGTAATATATAGGACTTGTAAAACAAGTTTCAAGTCAAAATAATGAGATCTGATTCTAGAACTGATACTGGCTATGGAAAAGTGAGTACCAGAAAGGTGCTCCGAAAAATAAAATAAAAATATGAAAAATCTTAGAAAAATGAGTAGGTTTAGATTCCAAAGTTTGGGATCAAGAACTTTTGCGTAGATATTAAGGCTAATACTGCGCGTTAAGGCTTAAATGCCTATTTATACTTTAGTTGCACAAATTTTTAGGGCATTGTGCAGCCACCTTACGTGAGTGACTTGGAGGCCAGCTGCTGCCACCACCTTTCTTCAGCCTCCTTTGCTTGTGTAGTGCAAAGTCTTCATTTTTTCTTCTTATTTCACAATCTAGACACTTGGTTGAGGGTGTGTAAGCTTTGTGAAAAGGGTGAGTGCTCCTTTCTGAGTGGTAGTTGCTGTGTGTGAGTCAGTTTTGAGGGCTGAGTTTGGAGCTTGGGTTGTGGAAACCTTGGTGATGACATTTTGAGCTTCAAAGTGTCATCTTTGTGGGGAAGAACCAACCTTTGTTGTGCTATTTTCGTGCACAGTATTGAGGCAGCATAGGGAGCTGTTGTGTGAGCTCCAAGAGCATCATCTACCTCTGCTTTTGGCTTGTGGTATGATCACCACCTTTGAACTTGAGTTTATATGATTAAAAATGGAACCTTGATGCATGTATTGAACTAAGTGAACAACTTAAGGGTGGGTAAGGTTAAACACACCTAGAAATGCATGTTTAAGTGTCTATAATCGGTTAAAGTCGGACCCTTTGGACTGGATATTCACGAAATGCAAAAACTGCATTCTGTCGTGAGATATCCGGATGTTTGTTGAACAGATATCCAGATATTGATACCCGGATATGGTATCCGGATATTGATATCCGGATATGGGATATCCGGATATGGTCAGTGAGATATCCGGATATTGCATATCCGGATATGTCCCCGAGGAATATCCGGATATTCTGGGATTTCATAGAACAGTGAGGTACTGTTCATACAAAGATGATGTTAGGGTTTGTGGACCCTAAATTAAAGAAGTGGGACTTCTGTAATTAATAAACTAAGTCAAAATCATGTGATTAAGGGCTAA